>PVHX01002200.1:0-175140 GCA_004024805.1 Geosciurus inauris | reverse complement strand
TTCTGTAGTGCCGGTTTTCTTGCTGTGAATTCTTTTAATTTTTGTTTATCTTGGAAGGTTTTTATTTCATCTTCAAATCTAAAACTTAATTTTGCTGGATATAAGATTCTTGGTTGGCATCCGTTGTCTTTTAGCACTTGGTATATGCTTTGCCATGATCTTCTTGCTCTCAGGGTCTGGGTTGAGAAGTCTGTAGTGACCCTAATTGGCTTCCCCCTATATGTAATCTGATTCCTTTCTCTTGTGGCTTTTAAGATTCTCTCCTTGTTCTGAATGTTAGGCATTTTCATTATGATGTGCCTTGGTGTAGGTCTGTTGTGATTTTGAACATTTGGTGTCCTGTTAGCCTCTTGAATTTGATTATCCAATTCATTCTTCATATTTGGAAAGTTTTCTGATATTATTTCATTGAATAGGTTGTTCATTCCTTTGGTTTGGAGTTCTATGCCTTCTGGTATCCCAATAATTCTCAAGTTTGGTCTTTTAATGTTGTCTCAAAGCTCTTGGATGTTCTGTTCATGGCTTCTTACCATCTTCACTGTGTGGTCAATTCTATTCTCCAGGTTAAATATTTTGTCTTCAGTATCTGAGGTTCTGTCTTCCAAGTGGTCTAATCTGCTGTTGATGGTTTCTATTGAGTTTTTGATTTGGTTTATTGTTTCTTTCATTTCAAGGATTTATGTTTGGTTCCTTTTCAGAATCTCTATCTCCTTATTGAAGATATTTTTTACTTCCAGTATTTGCCTGTGTATCTCTTTATCGAAGTGATCCTTTACTTCCTGTATTTGCCTACGAATCTCTTCATCAAAGTGATCTATTGCTGACTGGGTTTGCTCTCTTATATCATTCTTTAAGTCACCAACCATTTTAATTATGTATGTCCTGAATTCCTGTTCTGTCATTCCTCTTGCTGTACAGCCCATGGATTCTAGGAGTGTAGTATCTTGGTTTGTTTGAGTCACTTTCTTCCTTTGTTTTCTCATGATGTTTGTGTGTCTTTCCTTCTAGCTCTGCTGATCCAAGGTGTTACAGTTTTAACTCCTATATGGTTATAGTTTCCCTGCAGGGTTTCGTTACTTCTCCTCCAGTAGGTGGCATTGTCTGTTGTTTGCTGGACTTTCCCGGCTGGTATCCTTGGTACTGGTCCCAGGCCAAGGTGAAACTCTGGGCCGCTTGTGGAGTCTCTGTTCCACCATGGCCAAGGTTTGCTCCCAGGTGTTTACCTGTGCCCCCTGGTGTGTAGGAAGTTCCTCTGTGTTAGGCGGTGGTCCACAAAGAACAATAGCTGGGGTTCCGCTCAGGAGACAGTCAGTCCACAGAAGCAACTGCTAGCGGTCTCTCGTGGTTGGGTTGGCACTGAGGCCAGGCACCCCGTGCGGAAGCAGGCCCAGCACGCCCGGGATTAACTCCGGGCTGAAGCCCTGGGCCGGATCCCCCACCACAACTGCACTCCACCGGTCAGCGCCGAAGTCACTCCTCCTGGCTACTGCTGTCTCCCGGTGGCCCTGCACTCACAAATGCAAGCGAGACTCTTGCGTGGGGCGGTGAACTACAGAGAGCTGCCCAAGAAGCTGGTTGGAAAATGGCACCCCGCTACTTCCAGTCTCAGTCTCGGAGAGCTGGGGGCCTGGGCCGAGGCCCCCGGCTGCAACTGTTTTTCTGCCTGCCGGTGCTGAAGCCACGCCTCCCAGCTAACGCTGCCTCCCAGTGGCCCTGCTCCCACACATGCGAGCGAGACTCCTGCGTGGGGCGGCAAGTCACAGAGAGCTGCCAAGAAACTTGTTGGAGAATGGCACCCCACTACTTCCAGTCTCAGTCTCGGAGAGCCATAACCCTGGGCTGTGGCCCGGGCTGCAACTGCATTTCTCTGGCCGGCGCCGAAGTCACACCTCCCAGCTACCGCTGCCTCCCGGTGGCCTTTTGCTCACACACGCGAGCGAGACTCTTGCGTGGGGCGGCAAGGCGCAGAGAGCTGCCAAAAAACTGGTTGGAAGATGGCACCCCGCTACTTCCAGTCTCAGTCTCAGATAGCCGGAACCCTGGGCTGAGGCCCCCGGCTGCAACTGCTTTTCTGCCGGCCAGTGCTGAAGCCATGCCTCCCGGCTACCACAGCCTCCTGGTGATCCTGTACTCACACATACACGAGCGAAATTCCTGCGTGGGATGTTGAGCCGCAGAATGATGCCATGAAGCTGGCTGGAAAACGGTGCCTCCACCACTTCCAGCCTTGGTCCCTGAGAGCCTAGCGCAGAGTGAACTGTCTAGGCCGCCATCTTGGAACCGCTCCCCCAGGATGTAACATTTCAGCTATTTCATTATCTACACCACCTTTTCTTCACTCCAAGTACCCCATATATATTTCCAAAAGTTTAAGCCCTTAATTTTTAAACTACACTATAAAATTTGCATATTCATCATATTATATCACCTAGGAGGTTCATTCCAAGGTTCTCATGTTTTCATACTCTATTTGTTATAATGCTGTGTGAGTCATCCTTGTGGAGGACTCATACATTCACAGAATATTACCACAGGGTCTCAGAAAAACCTAATCAGTTTTGGTTACATAATTCAATATTCATGTTAATTCCATAACAATAACTTAAATCAGAACAATAGGGTATTATATAGTTTAACTTCATCGGTTCAAAATTCCATCTTTGGTAAACTCAAGAAATACCAATGTGAATGTAACAGTGTAATTTGCCTGGGCTTTCAATTTTCAATGTTCCATTTCTATATGCATCACTGTAATACCACAGGTTACCTGTGACCAGTGGTGTTTTCTCACATGCTGAATTGTCCCATTAGAGAAGCAGACTGGGGGAATCATTGAAGCATTGAAGTTTATTGGGAAGGGGTCATGTAGACTTGTCAAGGGAAGGAGAAGAGGGTCATAGGTGGTATCTGTGTCTCAAGAAGTACATGTGTAATGTTTTTTTATATGTCTAATGATTTCCTCTTAACCCTCTTATCTTCACCTTATCTTGTATTTCTGTGGATTTTACTGGGCCCAGATTATTCTTGGTGCCATGGTCACCTGGCCTCCAGCGAATAGATAGAAAGAAATATCCAGGTGAAGTTAATTTGGCAGAGAAGGGCCTAATTAACATCATTCTGGGAAGATAATCATTATCAACAGGTAGCCCCAGGGGTAATTTTGAAAGAAAATGTTGGAGGATGGCCTGGAGTGGCCGGAACATTTCAATAGCTCTCCAGTTTGGCTTTTTTTTTTCCCCCCTTTGGGACTCAACTGGTCTTTCTGCACTGACTGTCTGTCTACAGCTGGCATCAACTCTATATCCAATATAAGATTCATTCTGACTTTCAGTTATTCACAAATTACATTTTCCAATGCCTCCCAATTTGCCCATGCCTGTGCAGAATTCTATATATTCATGGATGTTTTTCAAATATTTTCAAAAGTACCCTCTGATGAATATTTATAATTCTCCCAATTCAGTTTACTTCTCCCAACCTAATACTAAGGCAGTACAAAATTTTATCAATGTTTAACTATCTCTGTACCAGGCCTCCATTTTTCTGGTACCAGGTACCCCATTCTAAAAGTCCAAATTTTCTTACCTTTTATACATAGTTCTTACATATGATACAAAAGTTTCAATGAAGCATTTTCATACTTACCCAATATATATCCAGGTTTGTCTCTGTCTTCACACAGGTTTGTGTCAGATTCTCTGAATTCATCAGTTTCCCACCTGTTTTTCCATATACCTCCACAGGAATATTCATCTTTCTTTAATATGTGTTAATTCCATAACCCAATCTCCATATCCATACCAAATATGATATGAAGTTTTACATATTTGCATCCTGACTGTTCTTAATTCCACGTACATTTTCTTCATTCCAAGTACATTTCCAAGAGTTATAAGCTTTTAATTTTTAAACTACACTATAAAATTTGCATATCCATCACATTATACCACATACTAGATTCATTCCAAGGTTCTCATGTTTTCATATTCTATTTGTTATGACTCTGTCACTCATCCTTGTGGAGGATTCATACATTCACAGAACATAACCACAGGTTCTCAGAAGGACCTACTCAGCCTTAGTGACATTTTTCCATATTCATGTTAATTCTCTAACAATAACTTAAATAAGAACAATAGTTGATTATAGACTTTACCTTCTTGGATCATAATTTTATCTTTTGTAATCTCCAGAAATACCAATATGAATCTCACAGTGTACTTTGCCTGCTCTTTCAATTTTTAATGTTCTGTTTTTATACTCATCATGGTAATACCACAGGTTACCTGTGACCAGTTGTGTTTCCTCACATGCTGAGTTGTTTCATTAGAGAAGCAGACTAGGAGAATCATTTAACCATTGAAGTTTATTGAGAGAAGGGGTCATGTAGTCTTGTCAAGGGAAGGAGAATAGGGCTTTAGGTGGTATCTGTGTCTCTCGAAGTACATGTGTAATGTTTTTTTATAAATCTAATGCTTTCTTCTTACTCCTATTCTCTTCACCTTATTTTGTATTTCTGTTGATTTCACTGGATCCAGATTATGCCTGGTGCCAGTTAATTGATAGATAGAAATGTCCTGTAGTTAATTGATAGACAAAAATGTCCAGGTGAAGTTAATTAGGCAGGGAAGGGCCTAATTAATTTCTATACGAGAAGACAGTCATTAGCAACATGTGGTGGCATCATGGGCAATTTTGAATGAAAATGTTGGAGGATGGACTGGAGAGGCCTAAACATTTCAATAGCTCTCCAACTATCCAGACTTATTTTGACTTTTTCTTTTCTTTGGAACTCAATGTGTCTATCTGCACTAACTGTCATTCTAAACCTGGTATCAACACTATATCTAATATAAGATTCATTCTAACTTTCGTTTATTCACAAAATTCATTTTCCAATGCCTCTCAATTTACTCATGTCTGTATGGAATTTTATATATTCATGGATGTTTTTTCACACATTTTTGAAAGCACATTGTGATGAATATTTATATTTCTCCAAAATGAAGTTAACTCTCTCAACCTAATACTTAGTCAGTACAGAATCTGATGAATGTTTAACTCTCCCTGTACCAGGCCTCCATTTTTTTGAAACCATGTTACCCATTATAGATGTGCAAGTCTATTGTATCATCTATATCCATTATTTTGTTACATTTATACATAGTTCTTTACATATTATAAAGAAGTTTAAATGAAGTTTTCTCATACTTACATAATATACACTATTATGGCTTCTGTCTTAACACTTATGTGTCAGATTTTATGCATTCATCAAAGTTATCTTACCTGTTTTTTATATATCTTCACAGAAATATTCATCTTTCTTTATATTTTTGTTAATTCCCTTAACCTACTTGTATGTCCATCACAAATATGATATGAAATTTTATATATTTGCATCTTGAGTATTGTATATTCTTAAATCCAGGTACACCAAAATAATTTTTACATATGTATCACCTTTATTTTTAATTTTCAATCTCTCTTTATCATACATAACACTGTATGTCCAAAAATAGTTTTAACCTTCCATTCTCCTCTACGCTATATACATATTCATATGAAACTCACTTCATTCCTCTGTAAAATTTAATAATTCCATCTATGATTTCAAATAAATTTTCAGAAGTTCATTGTTAGGGATGTTCCTGTATCTACATATAAATGTTGATGCTCTAACTCTAATCCTAAGTCAGTACAAACTTTATATTGTGTTATCTCTTTTGAAACATATTATAACATTTTCTTTTATTCAGGTACCAAGTTATGGATTTTCTAGGCAATTTCCCTCCTATTTTTATATTTCAATGATCAATTTATATACAAAACATTTTTTTATGAAACATGAGATTCACCCTTACTACCACATCATATATTTTCTTGTGACTCTTAGTTTACTCATCCCTGTTTTGTACTCTGTCTACTCATGTATTTTCTCTCGTATTTTAAAAACTTATTTCTTAGAAATACTGATATCAACCTATTCATGTTAATTAGGAGGTAACATTTCAACTATTTTGTTATCTAAATTACCTTTTCTTCATTTTAAATACCCCCAAATGCATTTCTAAGAGTTTTAAGCTGTTAATTTTAAAATTACACTATGAAATTTGCATATCCATCACATTTTATCACATATCAGATTCATTCTAACATTCTCATGTTTTCATCCTCTATTAGTTATGGCACTGTGTGACTCATCTTTGTGTAAGATTTTATATATTCACAGAACATTACCACAGGTTCTCAGAAGTACCTACTCAGCTTTAGTTTCATTTTTCCAAATTCATGTTAATTCTCTAACAATAACATAAATTAAAACAATATCTGATTATGGTCTTTACCTTTACCTGTTTATAATTCCATCTTTTGTAAAATCCAGAAATACCAATATGAATTTCCCAGTGCATTTTGTCTGGTCTTTCAATTTTTAATGTTCCAATACTATAGGAATATCTGTAATACCACAGGTTACCTGTGTCCAGTATTGTTTCCTCATATGCTGAATTTTCTCATTAGAGAAGCAGACTGGGGGAAGCATTGAAGCATTGAATTTTATTGAGAGGGGTTAATGTAGACTTCTCAAAGGAAGGAGAAGGGGGCCATAGGTGGTATCTGTGTCACCAGAAGTACACGTGTAATTTTTTTTATGTGTCTAATGCTTTCTACTTATCCCTGTTCTCTTCGCCTTATCTTTTATTTCTGTTGATGTTACATAGTCTCTATTACACTTGGTGCAATTTTCACCTGCCATTCAGCTAATATATAGAGAAAAACTTCCAGGTGTATTTTATTGGGTAGAAAGTGACCTAATTAACATCTTTTGTGGAAGACAATCATTTGCAGCAGGTGGCACCATGGGCAATTTTGAATGAAAAGGTTGAAGGAAGTTCTTGACAGGCATGAATCTTTCAATAGCTGTCCAAATATTCAGACACAGTTTGGCTTTTCCTTTCCTTTTGGACTTAACATATCTATCTGCACTGTCTCTCTAAAAGTTGCATCAACTCAATATCTAATATATGATTCATTCTTTCAGTTATTCACAAAATACATTTTCCAATGCTTCTCAATTTACTTATAACTGTGTAGAATTCTATATATCCATGGATGTTTATTCACATATTTTCAAAAGTACACCCTGATGAATATTCATTTTTCTCCCATTTCAGGTTAACTCTCCCAACCTAATAATAAGTCAGTACAAAATTTGATAAATGTTTAACTATCTCTGTACCAGGCCTCCATTTTTGTGATACCAGGTACCCCATTCTAAAGGTCTAAGTCTATTGTACAATCTATATTCATTATTTTGTTACCTTTTATACATTGGCCTTACATATTACATAGAAGTTTCAGCCAAGCTTTCTCATACTTTCACAATGTATACAATTATGGCTTTGTCTTCACACAAGACAAAGATTTGTAAGATTCTATGAATTCATCAAAGTTTTCTCACATTTTTTCAAATACCTTCACAGAAATAATCATCTTTCTCCATATTTGTGTTAATTCTCTAACCCTACATCTAAGTCCATACCAAATATGACTCGAAATTTTACATATTTGTGTCTCCAGTCCTGACTATTCTGAAATCCTGGTACACCAAAATAATTTTTAATTATTTATCAATTTTATTTTTAATTTTCAATGTCCCATTAACATACATTTAACAGTATGTCCTCAATGAGTTTCAGCCTTCACTTCTCCTATAGTCAGTATACATATTAATATGACACTTACTTGACTTATTCCTCTATATAAATGTATTTCATCTGTGTTTTTCCACATATTTTCCAAAGTGCATTGTTAGGATTTTCCTGCATCTTCACATACATGTTGATGCTCTAACACTAATTTTTTTAAATATTTTTATTTTAGTTGTAGATGGACACAATATATTTTTATGTGGTGCTGAGGATCGAACCCAGTGCCTCAGGCCTGCAAGGCAAGTGTTCTACCACTGAGCTACAATCCCAGCCCTCTAACACTAATTCTAAGTCAGTACAAATTGGATACATTATTTTACCTATTTTGAAAGAAGTTTCTTTGTTTTCTTTCATCCTGGTACCCAGTTATAGATTTTCTAGTCTATTTCACTTCCATTTTCAAATTTCAATGATCAATCTGTATACAAATCACTTTTTAGGGAACATGAGATTCCCCCTTACTACAACATTATATATTTTCTTAACACTCTCAGTTTACTCATTTCTGTTTAGTGCTCTGTCTACTCGTGTAATTTCTCTACTATTTTCAGAAGCTTTTTCGTAGGAATACCTATATCTCCTTATTCATGTTAATTCTTTATCACTAAACCTAAGTTAGTACAAAGGAGGATGTAACATTTCACCTATTTCATTATCTATACCACCTTTTCTTCATTTTAAGTACCCCATATATATTTCCAAGTGTTTTATGCCCTTAATTTTTAAATTACCCTATGAAATTTGCATATCCATTACATTTTATCACATATGAGATTCATTCTAAGGTTCTAATATTTTCATACTCTATTTGGGATGACTCTGTGACTCATCCTTGTGTCAATTTTTATCTATTCACAGAATACTACCACAGGTTCTCAAAAGTACCTATTCATCTTTAGTTACATTTTTTCCATATTCATGTTTAATTCTCTAACAATAACTTAAATCAGAGCAATATTTGATTATAATATTTACCTTCACCTGTTCATAATACTATCTTTTGTAAAATCCAGAAATGCCAATATGTATTTCACAGTGTACTTTGCCTGGTCTTTCAATTTTTAATGATCCATTACTATACACATCACTGTATTACCACAGGTTACCTGTGGCCAGTGGTGTTTTCTTACTTGGTAAATTATCACATTAGAGAAGCAGACTGGGGGAAGAATTGAAGCTGAGTTTATTGAGAAGGGGTCATGCAGATTTCTCAACAAAATTATAAGAGGGCCATAGGTGCTATCTCTGTCTCAAGAAGTACACGTGTAATCTTTTTTATATGTCTATTGCTTTCTTCTTACCCCTTTTTTCTTCACCCTTTTATTTCTATTTATTGTTTTGGGCACAGATTATACTTGGTTGGATGTTCCCTGGGATCCAGCTAATTAATAGAGAGAAAATGTCCTGGTTAATTTAGTTGTGCAGGGAAGGGATAATTAACATTTTCTGGGAAGACGATCATTAGCAACAAGTGGAGGCAGGGGCAATTTTGATGAAAAATGTTGGAGGAAGGCCTGGAGAGACATCTACATTTCAATAGCTCTCCAACTATCCAGACCTATATTACCTTTTTGTTTCTTTTGGCATTCAACTTATCAATGTGCGCTGACTCTCTGTCCAAATATTGCATCAACTCTATATCCAATAGAAGATTCATTCTGATTTTCAGTTATTCACAAAATACATTTTCCAATTCCTCTCAATTTACTCATAACTGTGTAATATTTTATATATTCATGTATGTTTAATCACATTTTTTGAAAATTCATTCTGATGAATATTCATATTTCTCTCAATTCAGGATAACTCTCCCAACCTAATAATAAGTCAGAACAAAATTTGATAAATGTTTAACTATCTCTGTACCAGGCCTCCATTTTTGTGGTCTCAGGTACCCCATTATAAAGTTCCAAGTCTATTGTACCATCTATAGTCATTATTATGTTACCTTTTACACATAGTTCTTACAAATTATATAGATGTTTAAACCAAGCTTTCTCATACTTACACAATTTATACTATTATGGACATGTTTGTGTTATATCCTATGAATTCATCAAAATTTACCCACCCATTTTTCCAAATACCTTCACAGGAATATTCATCTTTCTCCATATTTGTATTAATTTCCTAACTCTACCTCTATGGTTGTACCAAATATGATTTGAAATTTTATATATTTACCTCTGCAGTTCTGAATATTCTTAAATTTATGTACAACAGAATAATTTTTAAATGTGTGTCACCTTTATTTTTAATTTTCAATGTCCCATTATCATACATGTCACTGCATGTCCTGAATGAATGTCAACCTTCAATTCTCCTATACACAATATACATATTCATATGACACTCACTTGACTAATTCCTCTGTAAAAGTGTATACTTCCCTCTATGTTTTCCCACATATTTTCAGAAGGGCATTGTTAGGAATTTTCCTGTATTTCTATATATGTGTTAATGCTCTACCTCTAATCCTAAGTCAGTACAATTTGGATATATTATTTTTCCTCTTTTGGAACATATTTGTACATTTTCTTTCATTCAGGTACCCAGTTAAAGATGTTCTAGGCTATTTCCCTGCTATTTTCAAATTTCAATGATCAATTTGTATCACTTAAAAGGGAGTGGGAGTGCCATGTGGGCCTTCCCGATGAGTTGGGGGTCCAGAGAGATGGAAAGGGGTCTCCAGGGAAGACCATATGGGGTCTCTCTGGAAGGTGGTAGCAATTCACAGGGTCACTCACCCAGACTCCAGGGTGTAGGTAAATATCTGCTATGCCCCACTGAGATGCAGAAACACCCAGAGCAAGAAACAGGAACACTGGGGCGAGAAGCAGAAAACACTGTTTATTCCAGAAAGTGTAGAAACTTCAATACACTCTTGGACCAATCAGGTCCAAAGGTCACAAACAAAGGGGTACATTCTGGCAAAAGCACAGTCTATTAGCATAGAATGGGGAAAGATGGAAGGGAGGGGTTGAAGGTATTGGAGAGTGCTCCTACAAATTTGTATACAAACACTTTTTATGGAACATGAGATGTACCCTTACTACCACATTATATATTTTCTTATGACTCTCCATTTACTCATCTCTGTTTAGTACTGTCTACTCATGTGTTTTCTCTTCTAATTTCAGAAGCTAGTTCTTGGAAATACCTATATCTCCTTCCTCATGTTAATTCTTTAACATTAAAGCTAAGTCAGTACAAATTAGGATGTAACATTTTACATATTTCATTGTCTATATCCCATTTTTTCATTCCATATACTCCCATATACATGTCCAAGAGTTTTGAGCCCTTAATTTTTAAAATACACTATGAAATTTGCATATCAATCACATTTTATCACATATGAGATTCATTCTGTTTCTCTTATTTTCATACTCTATTTGTGATGACTGTGTGTGACTCATCCTTGTGTAGGATTTTATTTATTCACAAAACATTATCACAGGTTCTCAGAAGTACCTATTCAGTTTTAGTTACATTTTTTCATATTCATGTTAATTCTCTAAAATAACTTAAATCGGAACAATATTTTATTATATACTTTTACTTCTTCTGTTCATCTTTTGTAAAATCCAGAAATACTAATATAAATTTCACAGTGTACTTTGCCTGGTCTTTCAATTTTCAGTGTTCCATTTCTATACGCATCACTGTAATTAATACCTCTGGTTACCTGTGACCAGTGGTGTTTTTTCACATGCTAAATTATCACATTAGAGAAGCAGAATTGGAAAAGTGTTGAAGCTGAGTTTATTGAGAAAGGGTAATGTAGACTCCTAAAGGGAAGGACAAGAGGGCCATAGGTAGTATCTGTGAATCAAAAAGTACACATGTAATCTTTTTTATATATCCAATGCTTTCTTCTTAACCCTCTTCTCTTACCTTATCTTTTACCTTTTGATTTCACTGGGCCCAAATTATACCTGGTTGGATGGTCCCTGGCATCCACATAATATGTAGAGAAAAACATCCAAGTGAAGTTAATTTGGCAGGGAAGGGATAACTAACATCTTTCTGGGAATCCAGTTATTAGCAACAGGTGGCGGCAGGGGCTATTTAGAACCAATCTGTTGGAGGAAGGCCTGGTTAGGCATGAACGTTTTAATAGCTCTCCAACTGTCCAGAATCAGTTCGGCTTTTTTTTTCTTTAGGACTCAACTTGTATATCAGCAATGACTGTTTGTCTGAACATGGCATCAACTCTATATCCAAAAGAAGATTCATTCTGACTTTCAGTTTTTCACAAAATACATTTCCCTAATTTATTCATACCTGTGTAGAATTTTATATATCTTTGGATGTTTTTTCACATATATTCGAAATTACATTCTGATGAATATTCATACTTCTCCCAATTCAGGTTACCTCTCCCAACCTAATACGAAGTACAAAATTTGTAAGTCAGTACAAAATTTGATAAATGTTAATCTCTTTACCTGGCCTCCTTTTTCATGATACCAGGTACCACATTATAAATGTCCAAGTCTATTGTACCATCTATATTCATTATTTTGTTAACTTTTATACATAGTTTTAACATATTATATAGAAATTTCAACCAAGCTTTCTCATAATTACACCATGTATACTCTTTTGGGCTCTGTCTTCACACATATTTGTGTCAGGTTTTATGAATTCATCAAAGTTTTCCCACTTGTTTTTTCATATACCTTCACAGGAATATTCATCTTTCTCCATATTTGTGTTAATTCCCTGACCCTACCTCTTCGCCCATACCAAATATGCTATGAAATTTCATATATTTGCATCTTGAGTCCTGAGTATTCTGAAATCCAGGTACACTGAAATAATTCTTTATTTTTTTTTTTAGGTACTGGAGATTGAACTCAGGGGCACTCGACCACTGAGCCACATCCCCGGCCCTATTTTGTGTTTTATGTAGTGACAGGATCTCACTGAGTTGCTTAGCGCCTTGCTGCCATTGCTGAGACTGGCTTTGAATTTGCAATTCTCCTGTCTCAGCCTCCCTAAGTGCTGGGATTACAGGCTTGCGCCACGACACCCGGTTTGAAATAATTCTTAAATATGTATCAGCTTTATTTTTAATTTTCAATGTTTTATTATTATACATATAACTGTATGTCCTGAATGAGTTTCAGCTTTCAATTCTCCTGTACACAATATACATATTCATATGAATCTCACTTTACTAATTCCTCTGTAAAAGTGTATACTACCCTCTATGTGTTCCCACACATTTTCAGAAATGCATTGTTAGGAATTTTCCTGTGTCTCCATATACATGTTGATACTCTAACTCTAATCCTAAGTCAGTACAAATTTGATACCTTATTTTTCCTCTTTTGGAACAAATTCCTATGTTGTCTTTCATCCAGGTAACAAATTATCGATTTTCAAGGCTATTTCCCTTCTATTTTCAAATTTCAATTATCAATTTGTATACAAAACACCTTTTATGGAACATGAGATTCACCCTTAATAGATATGGGAGCCAGAAATAATATAGTCTGAGAAAAAGCAAAATATCCATGCTTTTACTTTCACCTTTTCCAACAGATATTTTCCTGATGCTAATTATACTGGTGTCTTCCTTTCCCCCAACAAATGCCTTTCTGATGCAAATTATAGAAATGTTGGAGCAGAAAAGAAGGAATGCCTCATCACACTGAGATGATAATCTTCAGCAAAGACACAGGACCCTTGACCCAAGGGCTCAACTTCCTTTCTATCTTATTGATTGGTCAAAGCACAACTCTTATTCCTAAGTGCCCAAGAGAAGCGGCATGTTTTTCTCTAGGCCACCTCCCAAAATAGCCTATAAAACCTAGTCCCTTTTCTTTGTTCATGGGCTCATTTTTCACCAGGAAACTGGGTCCCATCACCGCATCACCTCACCCTCACATCCCCTGTTCCTGTGTGAAGCTTCATTCATGTATAAAGTACTGAGCTGGTTTGTGAAGTTTGCTGTGGTCCCGTTCTTTTGAGCTAACATTTTGGTTCCGACTGTGAAATAGGTATGAGGTAAATATTCCCCATCTTCTGAACTCTTTCCTTTTCCCTACAATCAGTCAAACAGTTGACAAGGCTTGGAAAGTGACCGTGGTATGTCTGGCACTTCTAAAGCTCTCTGAAAACTGGGAGATCCTCCAACCACCGCTCTTTGAAGCTACGTTTGAATCTCCAAACTGACTGCATTTTCTTGCCCTGTTGAAGGCAATCCTCCCATGTCCTTTGCTGTCCACCTTATGCAGGAGAAATTCAGTGGGAGGGAGAGGCAGCAGGCTTAAGACAACTGAATGAGCTGGCTAGGGCCACTCTCTGGTGCTGTGTGAAGGTCTTGGGTCTAAAACTTAACGCCAACCACACTTAGGGGTACCAAATTTCAACTGCTGTGTGGGAGAAGTTTGGTGTGTGTGTCAGGAGGAAGGCTCAAAGTGATTGAAGGCATCTGGCTAGGGCCACTCCCTAGTGTTGCACGAAGATTTTGAGTCTGAGGCCTGATGCAGACAGCCCTCAGGGGTACCAAATATCAACTACACATTATGCTCTTACAGCTTCATGCCACATGGACAATAAAGGGACTTATATTAAGCCCATTGTTAGCATTAAGGAAAGCCCACTTTTTCCTATTTCCTACCTTTCTTTCCCTGGTGCATTCAGCAAACTTCATAATTCAGGGATCCACTTGCCATTTTGCTTCTGCATCCACCACCTGCCTTCTCATCCCTTCATAGAGGTCATACCTCTTCCTAAATTGGTCCTCCATCCTCCTCTCTGCTGGATAGAGATTTCATCATTACTTGGGTCCCTGCTTCTTACCACTGGGATTGAGGAAAAGATGTTTCCTCAACCCCTTGTGGGAAAGTCCAATCCAGGACTGGCATTTTGGTGCCATAAATAGTGCAAGGGATGCCTTGCCCTTCATTGTCACGTTCTCTAGATTAATCATGTTCTGTAGATTAATGTCCACCGAGAAGAATGCCTCTCCCTTGGGCACCCTCATCAGATCCCAGTTCCCTGCAAAGTGTGATTGGAATGAAGGGGCCTGGCCTTTCACTCAGAACAAGGACAGGCATTAGGAGTTCTTTATCAAAAGTCAGGAGTTACCCACCCCCATTTGCACCAGCCCTGCACTGCCTTGTAGTTATTAACTACAACTTTGCGATCCTCTTCTTCATTCACAGCCCTCAAAATAGCAGATGAACTACTCCTTCAGACCCCAGATCCCCACAGGCTCCTCAGAAGCAGCTTTCTCCCCTCCCCAAAGTCCCATTGCTTCCCCATTAGACTCCCCTCCTCAAAGTTCTACAACATATGGTCACTTGCCTCCTTGAGGAAATAGCTAAAAATTCTCACACCCAAGTAAATTGAGACAAAGTAAAGGAAATTACCCTGGGCCCTGTTTTTAGCCCAATTTACTGAGACAATCACCAAATATACAACTTTAGATGTAAACAGCCCTGATGGTAATCTCTTCTTATATTTTCACTTTATCAGTGGGTCTGCACCTGACATCCACAAGAAACTTAGACAGTTAGAGAAAGGTCTTGAGTCTCCTCAACAGTTACTTTTAAATACAACTTTCAAGGTTTTTAACAACTGAGGGGATGAAGCCAAAAAGAGAAGAGAGACATCTTAAAGCTAAACATCAACTCCTACTCTCGGCCATCCAAAGGCCTAAAAAGCCATTAAAATAGTTTAATGTAGCATACATACATTAGTTCTCCAAAATAAATAAGACTAGAGGCTACAAAGAAAAGATTCTTAGGCAGAAACAAAATAACTATTAAGAAAAACTGCCAAAGTCAAAGGGTTTTAGTCAGTTTATGGCCTACTGATCTTTCTAACCCACAAAGGTAGGCTTAACGTTGGCTGATATAATTTTTTAGCCCTGTGTAATACAATAAAGGGATCTCTATATTCAGGCTTTTCCTTTTACTCTCCAATTCCTCCTGTTCTCTTTTGCCAGAACCCTTCCCCAACAGATTCAGTGGAGAAGTCCCCCCATCGCTTTCTTCCCCAGATGAACAAACACTCCAATTGCAGGTTCCTCAGCCACCTGCCTCCTTTCTAACTTATCTGCACCTCTCTCTACCACCAGCTTCCCCCTCCCTTGAAAGCTGTGTTTTAAGAAATCTTGACAAATTTTAGCCCCCTTTTCATTAAGCAGAACTGCACAATACAGCCACTGCTTTGACGTCCCAGCCAGCAGCAACTAAGCCCAACTAAGCCAGCTACTCTCCCTGCACTGACCCCTCCCCAACCGGCTTTCAGGCAGCTACAAAGCCACCAAGCTGCAACTTTAGTAAAGACTTTAGTAAACAAAGCTACTCAGTAGGAGACCAGTCTGCAACCCAACTGAAAAAAAAAAAAAAAAAGCAGATCTGTTTAAATCGACTTTAGGTTTCTCTCTCTCTCCCCCTCCCTCTCTTCTTCCTCCTTTTTCCTCGTGTTGCTTTATTGAAATAATTAACAGCCATGTCATTTTTTTTTCTAGGACTCTTGATTCTTAAATTCTATATTTTTGAGCTCATGATTTTGATTTTTCATGCTAAAATTAAAACTTCTGATCAGATGTATCTTACCCAACTATAAAAGTTTTTTACACTCTACTTAGCTCAGAGACCAATTTACAAGGGTATACTTTTAATCTAATAGATTCTAAAAGATATAAGGCTGTTACTTCTGTTTTGTTTATTGCCTCATCTACATGTTGTTTGTTTTGTGTATTGTCTTGTCTACATGTGTTTGTGTATCAAACCCAACATATAGAGTGTTCATAAAATAAAACTAAAAAAATGGATCCAAATAACTTTGATTCACGTGATTCAAAAGTTTGATTTAAATTGTGTAAACAAATAAATGTAAAGCAGTCTCTGAAATTACTTCACTCAGGAGTCTTTCTAGATGGTCAAAGGACTAATAAAATGTTAATGTCTACAAAATATCTAATAGCCATTATTTTCAACAAGGGAAAATGGTTAATACTGTTAAATGTGCTTGTCTAATGTCTTAGTTTTTATAATGGAAATAAGTAAATCAGATTTGACATTGAGAACTCAAATGTGTTTATCAGATAAAATGCTAACTATTAAATCCAATACCAAATACTTTTAATTCCTTTGAATTCCATAGGGTGATGTTTTTGATGTGTTCATAAATGGTAAATTTTAAGGGGTGTAAAATTGCTTTGTCATTGCTAAAAAAACAAAATTACTTAATTTAAACCCATCAGGTATAATTCTATATACTTAAACTTTGTGTCTTTATAAATGGTAAACAAACGTAATTCTCTAACCCAGCCTAATTCTATCTTAAGATTGAAAGACATCTCCACATGATGTCATAAAAGTTTTACTTGCTTGAACCATGTTTACCTTTGATCAGGTAACTGCCCTCCTTAAGATCTCAGTGGTGTCCCCATTCTGGAACCTGAGTTTACTCCCTATCTAAAATGTTAAGCCATATAAATCATTGATTTGCTATCTGCCCCTGTATTGCCCTTGCCAGAACTCTGTCAGTTGTGAATTCCTAAGATACCTACCTTTATAATTCTCTATGTTACAAAAACTCTCCTGCTCCTGGACAAAGCTGCTGCCCTCACTGTTTAAAGGGGACAGCCATGATACAGCTCATTTACATACACAATATAAGCTTGATTAATTTGATTTAAAAATTGGACTTAGTTATCTTTCTTTTCGTCTTAAGTTCAACTCAAAGGTTTATAGATTTCTATATATATATATGAAGGCCTACAGGTTTCTACTGTGTCTATGTTCAGAAATTTACAAGGATTGTTTTGGAATGTGAATAGGAGGAATTAAAAATTCTAAATATAATATTTAGTGGTAGGGAAATGAAAGTGTTTCTGGGTAAGAAAATCTTCGTATGGTAAAAGAAACAAGAGGATTTAAAGTAAGTGTTAAAGAAAGTTTAGAGTAAATGATAAAAAGATAGAAATAAGAAGAGGGTCTAAATGAAAGGTAAATTTCAAAAGGTTTATGTTTGTGACTAAATTGACTATAATTAGTACAAACTTATTTAAACTTTAATGTACTGATATAAAACAAAGTCTGAAACATTGTTCTGTTCTTGATAACTTCTTTACATTTATCAGGTTTTATCACTTGGGGAAACTAACTCTCAAAGAAATTAAGGTTTATATAACTGTGGTTAAACAACAGCTGTTATTTTTGAAACACTGCACTGTGTTACAGAGTCTAGAATTTCCTTTGAGAACTAAACTTGATTAATATAATAACATCAATATAACTATGATGCTATTAGTTCTATTTTTATGTTAACTGTGTTCATACCTTCCAGGTATAAAAGTCTTTAAAGTAGAATGTTTAAAAGAACATTATATCAAACTGGTGTTCTCCAAACTAAAATTGTATGGTAATTTCAGACTTCAAAGGATAGCAAATTTTATTGAGTGCTTATTTCTATAACTGAGCCTGTTATCCATAATATAAAGTTTTATGTTACTTTTTACACTGGGATAAAATTTAAATGTGTTCCTTTAAGTAAATGAGATCTTGATCTATTTAAAGATTAATATTGTGAAACATGAGATTTGCTACTGTTCCACACAAAAAAATAAATAAATAAAAGCCCTCTCAGTCTTTCTTTAATTCATGTTTTAAATGCAATATCATATTATGCTAACTCACAAAACAATATATGTGAACTTTGTAAAATGATATTTAGGAAACAAAGATCAATTTCAAAACTAAAACACTTTAAGACTTTGTGAGGGGCCCTGCCTTACCTGAGATAAGGTTCTGTCTCCCAACTTACTACATATTGCAGTGGTTTCAAAGTAGGCCAGACTCCAGTTCATTTAAAGTTATATTCAAAGAATTAATTTTGTTGTAAAGATTACTAGACTATCTAATATAATGTATAACTCAGCCAGAATTCAATATAGCTATTATGCAAACTAAAGTTGTTAATTTTATTTTGTAACCTCCTCAAACTCTAGGGCTATTGCCTGTTAATATTTTACAGAAATACTGCTTCAAGAACAAGCAACTCAGATTAAGGTAAATAAGCTATCACCTATAGGACAGACAGACATTAAAGTTAAAGCCCAGTACCCCTGCTTTAAGGCTGGTAAAGTTGACTTGCTGAGTGTGTAAGATGAAGACTTAAAACTAAAAATTAAATCAAAAGGGCCAAGAGAAACAGTATTTGGCTCTTGCTCTCTGAGTCGGCCTGAATCCAAGTAACAAGGGAACATCTCTAAAGAGCTTTACAACTCCTGGGCCACATAACCTCCAGATCAGGGAGATTAATGAGACCACTGTAGAACTAAAATCTAATCAGTGCCATACTATGAAGGGAAGGTCATTGAAAAAGGGAGACATCCCTCATGATTCCCAGGGAAGCCACATGGTCAGCAAGACCTTGACCCATCCTAACACATATGGCACTAACAAAGCTAAAAAGCTGTTCCCAAGTTCCCCAAGAGTGACGCCTAGAATTCAGGTGGCTCTTAACAATAGGTAAAAACAAAAGTCAGTTTGATCTGCTTTATCTTAAACACCTAGCAAAAACAGATACAGCTATATCTGATCATTTAAAATAGAACTTGAAATGTACGTTTATGTGAGCCCCACAGCCCTGATGACCCCAGCTTTCTGAGTTTTTTTTTTTTTTGTGTGTGTGTGTGTGTGTGGCTTACAAATTGTCCTCTGTACCTTAATTTTTCTTAGTCTTCAAACTGACATTTAACTTCACAACCAAAGCCTATTTATTCCAATAACTACACACACTAGACTGGATAGATGGATTACTAGCCTTAACTATTTTTTTAAATTAAAGCCCTGTTCTTATTTCGCATAATTTGCCAAACGGGATGAAATTGGCTAAACCACCAGGAAAATATGATTCCAAAATTAGTCATGTTTGCTATGTTCCAAAAAAACTGAGCCCATGAACTCATGGGATAAATACCTCAAATCTGATTAGGCCTTAGACTTTAACTAAAAGGAAAATTTTAATTAACAGAGCTTTTAGCTATGTTACATACCAAAATTATCCCCTCACAAATTAATCTTTACAAGTTGCTATAATTTTTGTTGTTCTCTCTCCAATTTTAGTCCTATAGTCTTTGAATAAGGTGATCAGCTTAGCCACAATAGTCTGGAAACATCTCAGAACATCCTTTCCCCCACCAATCACTGGTTTACATCACTGGGGAGGACATCAGGACTTTCCCACACATCCCCTCCTGTGCACCCCCACATACCCAATTCCAGGGCTCTGAAAGGAAAGTATTTCTCCCCACAATGCCCCCTCTCAGCTTGAAGAAGCCAGAGACTTTGTCATCCAAATAAATTTCTTCCTTCCAGAGTCTGGAATAATAGGTGTGGGAGCCAGAAATAATGTAGTCTGATAAAAAGGAAAATAGCCATGGTTTTACTTCCACCTCCCACAACAGATACCTTTCTAATGCTAATTACACTGGTATCTTCCACTTCCACCAACAATTCCATTCTGATGTTAATTGCAGAAAGGGAAGAGCAGAAGGAAGAAGCACATCACCACACTGAGATGATAATCTTCAGGAAGGACACAGGACCCTTGAACTCAAATTTCTGACAATCTAATTGAATGGTCAAAACATGCCCCAAATTCCTAACTGCCCCAGAAAACCAGCACGTTTTTCTCTAGACCACCTCCCAAAATAGCCTATAAAAACCCAGTCCCTTTCTCCGTTTAGGGGCTCACTTTCCACCAAGAAACTGGGTCCCATCACTGCATCATCTCGTCTGCTGAACTGATTTGTGAAGTTTGCTGTGATCCCAGTTTTTTGTGCTAACAACACTTATAACCACATCATATATTTTCTTATGAATCTCAGTTTACTAATCCCTGTTTAGTGCTCTGTCTACTCATGTATTTTCTTTCCTATTTTCAGAAGCTATTTCTTAGGAATACCTATAGCTCCTTATTCATGTTAATTCTTTAATATTATATCAAAGTCAGTAAAAATTAGGATGTAACATGTCACCTATTTTGTTATCTAAAACACCTTTTCTTCATTCCATGTACACCTATATACATTTGCAAGAGTTTTAAGCCCTTATTTTTTAAATTACACTATGAAATTTGTATATCCATCACATATTATCACATGAGATTCATTCTAATGTTCTCATATTTACATACTCTATTTGTTATGACCCTGTGTGACTCATGCTTGTGTAGGATTTCATATATTCACAGAACATTACCACAGGTTCTCAAGAGGACCTACTCAGCTTTAGTTATATTTTTGCATATTCGTGTTTAATTCTCTAACAATAACTTAGATCAGAACAATATTTGATTATATACTTTAACTTTACCTGTTCAGAATTCCATCTTTTGTAAATTTCAGAAATACCAATATGAATTTCACAGTGTACATTGCCTGGTCTTTCAATTTTTAATGTTCCACTTCTATATGCATCACTGTAATAGCACAGGTTACCTGTGACCAGTGGTGTTTCCTCACATGCTGAATTATCACATTAGAGAAGCAAATTTGGAGAATCATTGAAGCATTGAAGTTTATTGAGAAGGAGTAATGTGGACTTGTCAAGGGAAGAAGAGGGCCATAGATGGTATCTGTGTCACAAGAAGTACACATGTAATCTTTTATATATCTCTAATGCTTTATTCTTACCCTTCTTCTTTTCACCTTATCTTTTATTTCTCTTGATATCACTGGGCCCAGATTATGCTTGTTGCAATGGTCACCTGGCATCCAGCTAATAGATAGAGAAAAACATCCAGGTGAAGTGAATTGGGCAGGGAGGGGCATAATTAACCTCTTTCCAGGAAGACAATCATTAGCAACAGATTGCGACAGAGGCAATTTTGAATGAAATTGTTGAGGGAAGGCCTCGAAAGACATGAACATTTCAAAAGCTATCCAAATAGCCAGACCTAGTTTGCCTTTTTCTTTCCTTTGGGACTCAACTTATCTTCTGCACTGACTGTCTAAACCTGGCATCAACTCTATATCCAATATAAGATTCATTCTGACTTTCACTGATTGACAAAATAGATTTTCCAATGCCTCTCAATTTACTCATGCCTGTGTAGAATTCTATATATTCATGGATTTTTTTTTACATATTTTCAAATGTGCATTCTGATGAATATTTATATTTCTCCCTATTCTGGTTAATTCTCTTAACCTAATGCTGTCAGTAAAAAAATTGATAAATGTTTAACTATTTGTATATTAGTCCTCCATTTTCTTGATACATTGTACCCCAATATAAATGTCCAAGTCTATTGTACCATTTATATTTTTTTGTTACATTTTATACATAGTTCTTACATATTATTTAGAAGTTTTAACCAAGCTTTCTCATACTTATGTAATGTATTCTGTTATGGCTCTCTCTCACAAGTGATTGTGTAAGATTCTATGAATTCATCAAATTTTTTTTCACCCATTTTTTGAAATACATTTTCAGAAATATTCATATTTCTCCATATTTGTGTTAATTCCATAACCCTATGTCTTTGTCCATACAAATATAATATGAAATTTTACATATGTGTGTCTTGAGTCCTAAATATTCTTAAATCCACGTACACCAAAATAATTTTTAAATATGTATCACCTTTATTTTTAATTTCTATGTCCCATTTTCATACATATCACTGTATGTCCTGAATGAGTTTCAGCCTTTAATTTGCATATGTATCAAAATACATATTCATATGACATTCACTTGTCTAATTACTCTGTAAAATTTTATAATTTCATGTGTGTTTTCCCACATATTTTTAGAAGTTGATTATTAGGAATTTTTCTTTATATGTAATTTTCCATATACATATTAATGCTCTAGTCTTAACCCTAAGTCAGTTCAAATTGGATACATTATTTTATCATTATCTTTTTAGTAACAAATTTCTATGTTTTCTTTCATCCAGGTACCAAGTTGTGGATTTTCTAGAGTATTTTTCTTCTCTATTCCAATTTCAATGATCAATTTGTCTACAAAATACTTTTTATGGTACATGTGATTCACTCTTACTACTATCTGATATATTTTCTTATGACTCTCAGTTTACTCATCCCTGTTTAGTGCTCTGCTAATCATGTATTTTCTCTCATATTTTTAGAAGCAATATATTAAGAATACATATATCTTCCTATTCATCTTAATTCTTTAACAGTAAACCTGTCAGTACAAATTAGAATGTAACCTTTCACTGATTTCTTTATCTAAACCAACTTTACTTCTTTATAAATCTATGAAATTTGCATATCCATCACATTTTATCACATAGGAGATTCATTCTAAGTTATCTTATTTTCATTCTATATTTGTTATTTTATACCCAGTCAGCCAGAAATATCAAACTCATATGTTCATTTATTAAATGTTTGTTTTCAGCTGACAGGATTGCAAAGCCAATTTGAAATTGCAGCCCCCAATTTGGTTTAATTTACAGATTATACAGCAAAAGAAAACTGCGAGTCAGGCACTATGATGTTTTCTCTTTTAGCCAATGCAAGCAAGCCAATGGTACAGAAGCAGAAATTGCAGTTAGCTAAGCCTACTCTGGGTTCTCCCTGGAGTTATTCTTTCTAACTTAACTCAGGTCAAGATGACTGGGACTCTTTGCAAAAATAAAGTATGTTGATGTTTGGGCTAAAGTTAATGTGGCTGACTGAGCTAAAATTAAGGTGGCTGACAGCTCAGACAAAATGGAGTTTCTTAAGGTAAAAATAGTTACTACATTCCCCACTGGTCTTTAACAATTTAATAAATCCTTACTCATAAATTTGTGTCTTTTAAAGCTTCCTCCATTAATTGATCATAATGCATCTAAGGATTAAGAGTTTTACTGATTGAACTCTTTGTGGAACATATCTTATTAAACAGTCAATAATGAATGATCTTATAAGGATTTCAAGTAGGATAAGTATTAGAGGCCCTAATATTGTTGAAATGAGAGTTGTAAGCCAAGGAGACCAATTTCCTGATTGTTTTGGTACCAATTTCCTGATGAAAACTTATTTTCTTCTCATTCTTTTACTCTCTGTCTATCTAGGGCTAAGCTATTTTGAATAACTCTAGAATTATTGGTGTAGAAGCAACATGTCTCTCCCAGGACCACACATAAGCCTCCCTGTTTTAGGAAAAGTAAATCTAAACCCCATCAGTTTTGGAGGACCATCTCTGCTAGAGAATCTAGAGAAGACTCTAATTGTCCTATTGATCTCTCTAATTTTCCCAAATTATGATCAATTTGTGCATTTAATGTTTTTAAGTTTTCATTTCCAGTGATTAATGTCATAGTCCCTAGAAATGCAGAGCCTCCAATTCTTATACCTGTCAGTATGGGTACTAAAATTTGTGCTTTCCTTTTAGATCGAGAAGCCAAACCAAAATATTCTCTACCAGCATCACCTGAATAAACATAATCTTTTGGGAGGGTATGTACTGTTATATAAATTTCTGTACTCTTATCATGAAACAGGTTTATAGACAATGGATTAATCCAGAAATGCATGCAAACCATGTTCTTGGGGGTGCTACTAAGGAGTATGAATCTCCTTTATGAGGAGCCTCTAAAAGGAAGGTTAGAGAACAGTCAGAGCATTGAAGGGGGGCTTTTCTCTTTAAATAATAGCACATCCCTGGACTTTGGAGATCTCTCAGTGTTAATTTGGGAGAGGTGCCCCATTTGTATAAGGATCTAGTCTTTATGACTGACTCTGTTAAATTTCAAACTTGGGTTATGTTGTCACTGAGTGTTACATTTGAACCAATTCCAACATAATAGGAGGTTCAGGCTTTAGGCATAACCAGTAATCTTTAGTCACTTCTGCTACAGTTTGATTAAGGAATGAAAAGACAGTGTTTAACATATTTAGTAGAGTTGGTCTGTTTGTGGGGGTTTAGTAATAATATGGTTTGGGTGAGAGGCAGGAAAAGGGGAAGTAGAGGTTAGTGAAGGGTAAGATAGTGTTGGGGTGGCTGGGTTAAGGATGGGTTTTAAGAAATCCTATAGAGTTTCTCTGCCTTGGGGTTAACTTGCTTTGAATTGTGAACTCAGTACCTTGGTCATAATCTTTTACATATAGGTGTATTCCCCAGGACTTGCCTAGATACCAATTAGATTCTGGGGTTGCTCATGACTTGATAATAAGAATAATAGGGTTACATGACCCCAGGTAACATCTTTTTTCCCCAGGATGTTGTTCATAGGCTAGGTGGGGGTCATAGCTTATCCATGGTGCTAAAGTCTCACAGCCCCAAGCAGCACAATGATATTCCCCTTGGCTTTGACAATCACAACCCCCATTGGCAGGACACATGTAAAATTGTAAGTCAGGGTAGGTTCTTTCACATGTTTGGTGTGCAGCTATTCTGCCTGCCCCCCCCATATGGGTTATGATTATCTGTAGAGCCATCTGTTATCTCTGATATTAATGTACATAAATCTATCCTGAAAATGAGTTGATCAGAGGTCGTCAGATTTTGCATGGTTTGTCCAGTATGAGTTTTTCTAAGTTCCTATATTCATACAGTGTGTTGATGGGGAGAACAAATAGTCAAATGAAAGAGACTCAAGATGAGGAAGAAAGGGAGGGGGGAAGTTTGGGGGATCATGGCTGAATATACTGTTTGAATATTATCTTTAAGGGTGCATCAGTGGTTTAGACAGTCCATCTGGAGTCTTCAGAGGCTTCTTTAGGTGAGGCTGGTTTGATGTGAGTCCAATGCACCCAGTTTGCTTTCCCAGCTACTTTAATGGCCATAGGTGTGCTGAGAATCACCTGGTAAGGTCCTATCCAGCGAGGTTCAAGCATTGTAGAAGAAAGTTTCTTAAGTTCTACCAAGTCACTGAGTTGATAGGCAGGCATGTTAGTCAGGTCTTGCTTTTTCTGTCTAGAAACATAAGAGTTAGGAACCTGTAATTTGGACTTTATGTCTGCTTGGATTTGTTATAGGACCTGTAAGGAATGAAGGGCATCTATATGGGTAGGGGGTTTAGGTAAGAGAGAAGTAGGCTGGCCATATGGTGTAAGCCCTTGTCAGTAGGGGGAATTCTGAATTCTGAGTTGGGTGAAGGGGAAGAGATCCACTTGGCTTTTGCCAGTCTCTATATTTAGCTTTGTCTATGATTCCTGAAGTGTTCTGTTCATCCTTTCTACCTGTCCAGAACTCTGAGGCCTATAGGCACAATGTAATTTCCAAGTAAATCCTAAAACTGTGGACGTTAATTGAGATGTTTTGGCTGTGAAAGCCAGGCCATTGTTGGAGACAATTGAATGTGGCAATCCAAATCTGGGGATGATCTCATACAATAACTTTTTACCTGTGATTAGAGCCATCTCTATTTTGGTAGGATAAGTCTCAACCCAACCTGTGTAAGTGTCTACAAAAACCAAGAGGCAGTTGCATCCACATTTTGCTTGGCTTGATTTCAGTGATGTCTATTTCCCAATGTTCTCCGGGAGTTTCTCCATGGTATCTAGGAAAAATTTTTATCTTGTTAGTTTGTTTAATATTCACTTGGATAGAAGTAGGGCATTGGGAGGTAATGGAATTAACATGTTCTCTCATTTTTGGAAACTGATAATGTCTTTGTTTCTCCTAGATGAGTCCCTTGATGTAGTTGGGGAATTACAGTTTGTCCCATGTTTTTTGGTAATAATAGCCTTCAATCTTGAGTCTTAAGCCAAACAGGGGAATTAGTAGTAACTTTCAGTTTTGTTATGTAGTTCAAATCTGAAGGAGAGTAGTGAGGCTTCTCTGGAAGCTAAGGTTCAGGTATAATGACAAGAAGGGAAGTGTTCCCCATTGTTCTTAGGGCAACTTCTTTGGCAATTTGACCAGCAAAATTGTTGCCTTTTGTTTCTGGGGAGTTCCCTTTCTTATGAGTTTTACAATGGATAATTGCCACCCTTTTTGGGAGCCAGATAGCCTCCAGGAGGGCAATTACTTAAGAACATTTTTTGTTTTTTCCCTCAGATGTGAGGAGTCCCCTGTCTTTATATATCATCCCATGGACATGAGCTGTGGCAAAAGCATACCTTCTATCTGTATAAATATTGATTATTAGATCTTTTACCAGTCAGAGGACTTGGGTCAAAGCCATGAGTTCAGCTCTTTGTGCCGAGGTCCCTTTACCTAGGGATTGGGCCCATAATACCTCATCAAAAGTGACCACTGCAGCTCCATCATGTCAAATGCCATCCAGTGTAAAACTGCTTCTGTCAGTGTAGTATGTGGTGTCTGCATCATCCCAGGGCTGGTCTCGAAGGTCTGGACGAGTCCCATGGATGTGGGACAACAAGTCTAAGCAGTTATGGATAGGCATGTCTGGATTCGGATCCAGCAGCAAAGTAGCCAGATTCAAAGTGGTAGCTGGAGTGAATTTGATTCTTTGGTGGTCAATTAATAAAGTCTGATAGTGGATAATATGAGCATATGAAATCCATTTTCCAGGAGAGGATTTGAGTAGTGTTTTGACCCCATGAGTAGATGTTATAAAAAGTTCTTGGCCCAAAATAATTTACTTGCTTCCTTAGTTACCTAAGGAAGAGTGGTGGCCACTATGGCTCATAGACAATTTGGCCAGCTGGCTGCCACAGGGTCAAGTTTCTTGGATAAGTAAGCCATGGATTTTTCCAAGGCCCAAGAGTTTGTGTCAATATTCCCTTTGCAATTCCATTACTTTATAACACATACAAATAAAAAGGTTTTTGGAGATCTGGAAGGGCTGTAGGAGCATCTCCATACCTTTCCACCCCTCCCTTCCATCCTTCCCCATTCTGTGCTAATAGACTATGCTCTTGCCAGAGTAAGGTGTTACCTCAGAGCAGTGCTCTGTGTGTGCGGGAGCTTGGATTATTGTAGCTTGCTGCGAAGGAGGGCCTGTGCGCTCCTGGGGGAGGGCCTGCACTTTGGGAGAAGGCAGGCTTGGCAAGCAGAGGCTCCACTTATTCTGAGAGGCAGAAGGCTTATCAGAGGAGCAGGCAGAAGAAGGCTGAGGATAAGGAGGTGGGGCCAGCCCACCATAGATAGACAGCCAAAGAAAGGGAAAAGTCTCCCGAAAGTAGGAAGAGAAGTAGGAGAGATAAGAACAGAAAAATGGCTAGAAATAGGGCTGATTAGACCCTTCACAACTATCAGAGAAACCAGGAAGTAGATATTCCCTGAGCTAACTTTATCACACAAAGACAAACACAAAACACACTCACAAAAAACGAGCTAGTGTTACCTTTACCATCAAGACAAACAGGGGAATTGCCACGAATTCTTACCCACCGAGTGAAAAGGAGTCGAAAAGCCTGTCACATCACATCATGTCAGGCCTGTCACATTACATCATGTTGGGGTCACTATTTGTCGCTTTGATAAGGGGGGGGCCATGTGGCTTCTCAATGAGTTGGAGTCCAAGAGAGATGGAGAAGGGGTCCCCAGGCTAGACGAAAAGTGGTCTTTCTGGATGGTGGCGATCCATGGAGCCAATCTCCCCAGGCCCCGGGGTGTAGGTAAAAATTTGCTTCACTCCAGCAAGACGCAGAAATACCCGGGACAAAAAAGGATACAGCCAGGGCGAGGAGAAGCAAAAAACACCAGTTTATTCTAGAAACTACAGAAACTTAAATATACTCTTGGACGAATCAGATCCAAAGGTCACAAACAAAGGTGTGCTATTTGGCAAGACCACAGTCTATTAGCATAGAATGGGGAAGGATGGAAGGGAGGGGTGGGAAGGTATGGAGATGCTCTTACAAGGGCTAATGCAGGAGCCTGAGTTAAGGCTTCCTTTAGTTTTTGAAAAGCTGTTTCTTCCTGGTCAGCCAATGGATTTCTTCTCTTTTGCCTTTAGTGGGCCTCATATAGGGGTCTGGCTATCTCAGCAAAGTTCATAATCCAAAGTCTACAGTATCCTGCAGCCCCTCAAAACTCACAAACCTATCTCTTTGTTTTGGTGTGAGGAATCTGAGTCACAGCCTGAATTCTTTTTCCTGATAACCATCTTTGGCCCTCTGATAGTATATATCCCAAGTAGGTGACTCATTTGTATATAGTTGGGCCTTTTTGGTGTGCACTCGATAACCCAAAGTCTGTAGAGTGTCCAATAAGTCTCAGGTGCCATGAACACAGTCCTGGAAATTTTTTGTAGTCAGAAGTAAATTATCCACATATTGGAGAAGGGTCACCTCAGGATGGCTTATCTTGTAACTCTGTAAATCCTTCCTGAGTGCTTAATCAAAGAGGATGGAAAAATTCTTGAATCCTTGGGGCAGCCTTGTCCAAGTGAGTTTTCCTGTGTATTCCCCATTTGGGTCAGTCCATTCAAAGGCAAAAATAGGTTGACTCACCTCAACCAGAGGAAGACTGAAATATGCATCCTTTAAGTCCAGTAAAGGATACATAATGTAATCTGGAGGCAAGAGACTCAACAGAGTATATGGATTAGGAACCATAGGGTGTATTGTTTCTATTCATCTGTTGACCTCTCAAAGGTCCTGCACAGGGTGATAATCTTTTGTCCCTGGCTTCTGAACTGGAAGTAGAGGAGTATCCCAATTAGACTGAAAACATTTTAAAATACCTTCTTTGAAGAGTTTGTTTATATGGGGAGTAATTCCCAATAGAGCCTTCCTATTAATAAGGTACTGTTTTACCCAGATGGGGGTGACAGAGCTGGTCAGTTGTACAATTATTGGGATTTGATGTTTTGCCAAACCAGAGGATTAAATTTAGCCCAGAAATCTGGAAAATCAGTCAGAAAGTCTGACAGAAAATCATAATCTGGCAAATAATTGCCCATATAGTCACAGTTCTTGAGAGTTCTTTCTACTAAGGTTTCTTCTGTTAGTAGCTGATATTCTTTCCCCAGAGGACAACTGACAAGAAGAGTAATGGGTTCTTCTCCCAGGCGGAGCATAGTATTAACCTGGGCAAAAGTTATAGTGACTCCCAACTTATGTAATAAATCTCAGCCCAAGAGAGGATAGGAGAAGTCAGGCATTACCATAAAGGAGTGAGTAATAATTTCTTTTCCAAGGTCAGTGATTCTTGCTTCAGTCAAAGAGCAATGTTGACTCTTTCCAGTAGATCCTTAAATGGAAATTTTTGATATTTGACTGGGTCTTTCAGGGCTTTTGAGTACTGAGTATGATGCCCCAGTATCTATCAGGAAATAGGGCAGTTTGCCCCCTATTTTAAGGTTACCATGGGCTCCCAGGGGCTCCTTGGCAAAGAGCCCTGGCCCCATAAATCTCCCTCATTTAGGTTTAAAATGGGCTTAGAGAAGGGAATCCATTAGGTGAAGTTCTCCTTTTCTTAAGAGGACAATCACTTTTCCAATGTCTTTTCTCCTTACAATAGGCACATTAATTTTTATCCAAAGGCTGGTTCCTAGGTTTTGTGGGTCCTGTATTTGGTTTAAGATTTTGGGATCCTGATGCAGCTAGAAGCACCTTGACTAATCTTTTGGTTTGTCTGTCTTTTGGAAGATCTCAATTATTATAGAATCTTTGAGCTATCTCTACCAATTTGGAGAGGACCTTCCCTTCAAAACTGTCTAATTGCTGGTGCTTATGTGTTATATCTGGGGCCAAAAAAAAACATGAAGGCCAGATTAATAGTTTGTCTATTCTCAGATGCTTCCAGATAAATTGGAGTATATGGTCTATAGGCCTATAAGAGGTGCTCAAGGAAAGCACTTGGGGATTCATCTGGCTTCTGCATCATCTCTCTTACCTTGGAAAGATTATTCAACTTGTGAGCAGCTGCATGAATTCCTCTCATAAGAGTCTGGCAGAACTGATCTAGAACCCCCTTAACTGCATTTGAATTTGGATCCCAATCTAGGTGGGTGATGACTATAAAAATGGAACATTGAAAATAGAAATAGCAGGAAAAGTACACTGTAAAATTTATATTTGTATTCCTAGATATAACAAAAGATTTAATTATGAACAGATGAAGCTAAAGTATATAAATAAATATCATTGTGAATTAGGTTAGCATAAGAGAATTAACATGAATATGAAAAAACATAACTAAAACTGAGTAGCTACTTCTGAGAATGTGTGGTAATACATATGTGAATAAGTAAAATCCTACACAAGGATGAGTCGCATAGACATAAAAATATAGTATGAAAATATAAGAACTTTAGTATGAATCTCCTATGTGATAAAATGTGATGGATTTGCAAATTTCATAGTGTAATTTAAAAATAAAGGGCTTAATACCTTGAAAATATATGGAATATATGGGGTACATGGAATGAAGAAAAGTTGGTTCAGATAAAGAAATAGGTGAAATGTCACATCCTAATTTGTACTGACTTATGTTTATGGTTAAAGAATTAACATGAATAGAGAGATATAGGTATTCTTAAGAAATTGCTTTTAAAAATATGAGAGAAAATACATGAATAGAAAGAGCACTAAAGAGGGATGAGTAAACTGAGAGTCATAAGAAAATACATTATGTGGTCATAAGAGTGCATATTGTGTACAATAAAAAGTGTTTTGTATAAAAATTGATCATTGAAATTTGAAAATAGAAGGGTAATACAAAAGAAAATCTATAACTTGGTACATGGATGGAAGAAAACATAGGAAATTTTTTCCTATATAGGTAAATTAATGGATCCAACTTGTACTGACTTAGGATTAGAGCTAGAGCATTAACATGAATATAGAGACACAAGAAAATACCTAATAATGTACTTCTGAAAATATGTGGGAAAACATACATGAAATTATGAACTTCTATAGAGGAATTAGTCCTGGTACAGAGACAGTTAAACATTTATAAAATTTTGTACTGAATTAGGATTATGTTGGGAGAATTAACCTGAATTGGGAGAAATATGAATATTTGTAAGAATGTACATATGAATATGTATTTTGATATGTATGAGATTTGAAGGCTGAAACTCATTCATGACATACAGTGATATATATGAAAATTGGACATAGAAATTTAAAAAAAAGATGATACATATGTAAAAATTATTTTGGTGTACCTGGATTTAAGAATATGTAGGACTCAAGACACAAATAAGTAAAATTTCATATCATATTTATGGACATAGAGGTAGGGTTATGGAATTAACATAAATATGAAGAAACATGAATATTCCAGAGAAGGTATTTTGAAAAATAGGTGGGAAAACATTGATGAATTCAGAGAATCTTACACAAATATATATGAAAAGTGAGCCATAAGAGAATATATGATGTAAGTATGAGAAAGCTTGGTTGAAACTTCTAGATAACATGTACAAACTATGTATAAAATGTAACAACATAATGAAAATAGATGGTACAATTGACTTGAAAATTTATATTGGGTTACCTGATATCACAAAAATGGAGGCCTGGTACAGAGATAGTTAAACATTTATAAAATTTTGCACTGAATTAGGATTATGTTGGGAGAATTAACCTGAATTGGGAGAAATATGAATATTTGTAAGAATGTACATTTGAAAATGTGTGAAAAAACATCCATGAATACATAGAATTCTACACAGCATGAGTAAATTGAAAGGCATTGGAAAATGTATTTTGTCAGTGAAAGTCGGAATGAATCTTATATTAGATAATGGGTTAATGGCAGAATTATACAGACAGTCATTGTCAATGATAAGTTGAGTCCCAAAGGAAAGAAAAAGCCAAATTATGTCTGGAGAGTTGGAGAATTATTGAAACATTTATGCCTTCCGAGGTCTTCCTCCAACATTTTCAGTCAGAACTGCTCCTGCAGCCACCTGTTGCTAAAAATTGTCTTCCAGGAAAGATGTTAATTATTATGGGGGTCCAGTCTCTGCAGGGTGTCAGGTCCTGAGGTGGGATGAGTGGTGTCTGTGAAAGTAGCACCAATGAGACACAGAGACCAGGTTTGGTGCAGCTGTGTCTAAGTTCAGACCAGCGCTTTATTTATAGTGATTTACAGCCATTGATTAAGAGAAAAGAAAAGAGAGTTACAATTCATCATGAGTTATTCACAAACACAGAGTGGTCATCTTTAATTTTCCCAGATAACTGCATCAGCATCAAAGGATTTTTAAAGCTTAACTAGAGACTAACTATAAAGGTCCTCATGTCCTGTTCTTAAGATTATTATCAAACTAGAGATCACTAAGCTTCCTATTATATTCCCAAAAATCAAGATGAAGCTAACAAAGGTATATTTAACTATGAGAGTAGCATAAGACTAATACACCATTGTGGTAACTATAATTAAAAGCATAGCTGTTGATGCACATGTGGTTAATGGCTTCTGCTCATGTCCAGAATTGCCCAAAGCTACAGGTTAAGTTAACTATTACATACATCATTAAAATATCATTCCCTGAATGTGCCCTGAGCCCTATTTTGTAGCAACCATTGTCTACATAATTTGAGTTCAGTTTCTCTGGGCAGGCATTGGGGCCATTTTTTCTTAAGACTTTCCCATGTAAACAAGGAACTACAATTAACATGTTTTCTATTAACTCAAACCATTCTTTCTCCATTAATGTAGGTTCCTGAGTATGGTGGGACAGAGTCCAGTCCTAAGTTAGATTTTGTTTATACCTGGACACCTGCCATCTTCTGCTTTTACCCATGTCAAATATCACTGGATTTTACTATAGGGGGAATCCATTTTTGTCAGGGCCTAGGAGAAGGCTTGACCAGCATTTGAGCTTTTATGCATGGGACTAGTTGGAGCCACAATTTCCCATAGCTCACTTTATTGAAATTGCCAAAGCAGCCTTCTACAGCCAGGCCTGAGAGTACTTCCAAATGTAATTGGGGAAACTGAGGGCCTAAATGTTCTGAATAACATAACTAAAGTGAAACTATCATCAGGGGAATTTCTATAATTACTACTAAGAAACATCATATCAGTAGTACTATCCTGATGGGGATTTTCTTGTTTATTCTCCTGGGTGATCAAATGCCTCTCCTTAATTATAAGAGACTTTAGGGGATCGGAATTGACTGATGCTGTCTTTCTTGGAACTGGAATAATGACACAAGCAAGCACAATTAATTCTGTCAAACTAAGAAGGGGCATCCCAACAAGTAATATATTGAGGAGTGCATCTCTTCACCCTGATCCATTGCAGGCACCAGAACTTTTTCAAACAGTGTCTTGAGGAGTTTGGGCTATGGCAAATTATTCCCCTCCCTGCCCAATTAACTTCACCAGGACATTTTTCTCTATCTATTAGCTGGATGCCAATTGACCATCGCAGCAAGCATGATCTGGGCTTAGTGACCTAAACAGAAATAAAAGATAAGGTGAAGAGAATAGAGAGAAAAGGAAAGCATAAGACATATTTTAAAAGGTTACATGTGATCTTTTTGACACATATACTTCCTATGGCCCACTTCTTCTTCCCATGGCCCACTTCTTCTTCCCTAGAGAAGTCTAAATCACCCCTTCTCAATAAACCCAGCTTCAATGCTTTCCCCATTCTTTTTTTCAAATGTGATAATTCAGCATGTGAAAAAAACACCACTGGTTACAGATAAGAATGTGGTATTACAGTGATGCCTATAGAAATGGAACATTGAAAATAGAAAGACAAGGCAAAGTACACTGTAAAATTCATATTGGTATTCCTGGATATAAAAAATATGGAATTATGTACAGGTGAAGCTTTTAAAGTATATAATCAAATGTTGTTATGATTTAGATTAGAGGAAGAGAATTAAAATGAATAAGAAAAAATATAACTAAATTAGTGTAGGTACTTCTGAGAACATATGGTAATGCATCTGAGAGTATGTAAAATTCTACACAAGGATGAGTCAAACAGAGGCATAACAAACATAACATGAAAATATGAGAACTTTAGTATGAATCCCCTATGTGATAAAATGTGACAGATATGCAAACTTCATAGTGTAATTTAAAAATAAAGGACTTAAAACTATTAGACATGTAAGTAGGGGTATATGGAATGAAGAAAAGTTGGTTTAGACAAAGAAATAGAAGAATTGTTGCAGCCTAATTTGTTCTGACTTAGGTTTAGTGTTAAAGAATTAACATAAATAAGGATATATAGGCATTCTTAAGAAATTGATTCTAAAAATATGAGAGAAAATATATGAGTAGACAGAGCCCTAAAAAGGGGTTAGTAAACTGAGAAATAAGAAAATATATTATGTGGTTGTAAGGGTAAATCCCATGTACCATAAAAAGTGTTTTGTATACAAATTGATCATTAAAATTTGAAAATAGAAGGAAAATAGCCTAGAAAATCTATAACTTGGTACCTGGATGAAAAAAAACTTAGGAATTTTTTCCAAATTGGTAAAATAATGTATTCAATTTGTACTGACTGAACGTAGGCCTAGAGCATTAACATATATACAGAGATACAGGAAAATTTTTAATAATGCACTTCTGAAAATATGTGAAAAAATATACATGAAATTATAAACTTTCACAGAGTTATTAGACAAGTGAGTGTTTTATGAATATGTATTTTTATATTTATGAGAATTGTAGAATGAAACTCATTCAGCACATACAGTCTTATGTATGAAAATTGAATATAATAATGTTGATACATATTTAAAATTTATTTTAGTGTACTTGGATTTAAAAATATTTAGGACTTGAGACATAAATACATAAAATTTTATATCATATTTGTTTTCACATAGAGGTAGTGTTAGAAAATTAACATAAATACAGAGATATGAATATTCCTGAGATGGTGTTTTGAGAAATAGGTGGAAAAACATTGATAAATTCATATAATCTTACACAAACATGTGTGAAGAGAGAGCCATAAGAGAATGTATTATTTAAGTATGAGAAAGCATGGTTGAAACTTCAATGTTATCTGTAAAAACTATGTATAAAATGTAACAAAATAATGAAAATAGATGGTACAATAGACTTGGATATTTATAATGGTGTACCTGCTATCATGAAAATGGAGGTCTGGTACAGAGATAGTTAAACATTTATCAAATTTTGTACTGCCTTAGGATTATGTTGGGAGAGGTAACCTGAATTGGGAGAAATATGAATATTCATCAGAAGGTACATTCAAAAATATGTGAAAAAACTTACATGAATATATAGAATTCTACACAGGCATGAGTAAATTGAGAGGCATTCAAAATGTATTTTGTCAATCAGTGAAAGTCAGATTGAATCTTGTATTGGATATAGGGATGATGCCAGGATTAGACAGTTTGTCAGGGCTAATAGATAAATTGATTCCCAAAGGAAAGCAAAAACCAAATTAGGTCTAGAGAATTGGAGAGCTATTGAAATGTTCATGCATTTTGAGGCCTTCCTCCAACATTTTTACTCAAAACTGCCCCTGCCACCACCTATTGCTAATGATTGTCTTCATGGAAAGATGTTAATTATGCTCCTCCCTGCCCTTTAACTTCATCTGAAGCATTTTCTCTATCTATTAGCTGGATATGCCCAGTGACATAAACAGAAATAAAAAATTAGATGAAGAGAAGAGGGGAAAAAAGAAAGCAAAAGACATATAAAATTGTATTTTGTCAATCAGTGAAAATCAGAATGAATCTTATATTGGATACATGGTTGATGATAGAATTAGACAGTCAGTGCCAATAGATAAATTGAGTTTGAAAGGAAAGTAAAACCCAAATTATGTCTGGATATTTGGAATATTATTGAAATGTTCATGCCTTTTGAGGCCTTCCTCCAACATTTCAATCAAAACTGCCCCTGCCACCACCTGTTGCTAATGATAATCTTCCAGGAAAGATGTTAATCATGCCACTCACTGCCCAATTAACTTCACCTGGATATTTTTCTCTATCTACTAGCTGGACGCCAAATGACCATCACAACAAGCATGATCTGGGCCCAGCATCATAAACAGAATTAGAAGAAAAGATGAAGACAAGAGGGGGAAAAAGAAAGCATAATACATATAAAAAAAGATTATAGGGGCTGGGGTTATGGCGCAGTGGTAGTGTGCTTGCCTAGCATGCATGAGGCACTGGGTTTGATCCTCAGTACCACGTAAAAAATAAAACAAAGGGTTGAGGGTATGGCTCAGTGGTAGAGCACTTGCCTCTCATGTGCAAGACACTGGGTTCTATCCTCAGCACCACATAAAAATAAATAAACATGTTAAAGACATTGTGTCCATGTATAACTAAAAAATATTTTTTAAAAAAGATTATGTGTTTAGTCCTTTAGAAAGTTTCCACCTATGGCCCACTTCTCTTTCCTAGAGAAGTATAATTCACCCCTTCTCAATAAATCTGGCTTCAATTGTTTCCTCAATCTGTTTCTATAATGTGATAATTCAGCTTGTGAGGAAACACCGCTTGTCACAGGTAATCTGTGGTATTACAGTGATGACTACAAAAATGGAACATTGAAAATAGAAATAGCAAGCAAAGTACACTAAAAATTTATATTGGTATTTCTGGATATAACAAATGATGGAATTAGGAACAGGTGAAGCTAAAGTGTGTATTCAAATATTGTTCAGATTTAGCTTAGTGTTAGAGAATTAACATGAATAAGGAAAAATATAAATAAACCTGAGTAGGTACTTCTGAGAATGTGTGGTAATGCATCTGTGAATATGTAAAATCCTACACAAGGATGAGTCACACAGAGTCATAACAAATAGAGTATGAAAATATGAGAACTTTAGTATGAATCTCCTCTGTTATAAAATGTGATGGATATGCAAATTTTATAGTGTAATTTAAAAATTAAGGGCTTAAAACTCTTGGAAAAGTATATGGGGTTACGTGGAATGAAGAAAAGGTGGTTTAGATAATGAAATAGGTGAAATGTTACATCCTAATTTGTACTGAATTAGGTTTATTGTTAAAGAATTAATATGAATAGGGAGATATAGGTATTCCTAAGAAATAGCTTCTAAAACTAGGAGAGAAAATAAATGAGTAGACAGAACACTAAAAACGGATGAGTAAAATATATGATATGGTAATAAGGATGAATCTCATGTACCATAAGAAGTGTTTTCTATACAAATTAATCATTGAAATTTGAAAATAGGAGGGTAAAATCCTAGAACATCTATAATTTGGTACCTGGATGAAAGAAAATACAGGAATTTGTTCCTAAATAGGTAAAATAATGTATCCAATTAGTAATGACTTAAGGGTAGGGCTACAGTATTAACATATATATGGAGATACAGGAAAATTCCTAATAATGCACTTCTGAAAAATATGTAGGAAAACATACATGAAATTATAAAATTTTATAGAGGAATTAATTAGTCAAATGAGTGCCATAGGAATATGTACTTTGATCTGTATGAGAACTGAAGGCTGAAACTAATTTAGGACATAGAGTGATATGTATAAATACTGGATATAGAAAATTAAAAGTAAAGGTGATATGTATTTAAAAATTATTTTGGTGTACCTGGATTTAAGAATATTTAGGAGTCTAGACACAAATATATAAAATTTTATAACTTATTTGTATGCACATAGAGGTAGGTTTAGGGAATTAAGAATTAACACAAATATGGGGAAATATAAATATTCTTGAGAAGGTGTTTTGAAAAATAGATGGGAAAAGTTTGATGAATTCATAGAATCTTATGCAAATGTGTGAAGAGTGAGCCATAAGATAATACATGATGTAAATATGAGAAAGCTTGGTTGAAATTTCTATATAATATGCAAGAACTATGTTTAAAATATAATGCAATAATAAAATTAGATGGTACAAGAGACTTGGAAATTTATATTGGTGTACCTGGTATCATGAAAATGAAGGCCTGGTACAGAAAGAGTTAAATATTTATCAAATTTTTTAATGGCTTAGTATTAGGTTTGGAGAATTAACCTGAATTGGGAAAAATATGAATATTCATAAGAATGTAATTTTGAAAATATATGAAAAAAATCCATGAATATATAGAATTCTACACAGGCATGAATAAATGGGCATTGTAAAATGCATTTTGTCAATCAGTGAAAGTCAGAATGAATCATATATTTGATATGGAGTTGATGCCAGAATTAGACAGTCAGTGTAGATAGATAAGTTGAGTCCCAAAGGAAACTAAAAGCCAAATTAGGTCTGGAAAGTTGGAGAGCTATTGAAATGTTCATTCATTCTGAGACTTCGTCCAACATTTTTATTCAACAATGCCCCTGGTGCCACCTGTTTCTAATGATTTCCTTCCTAGGAAGTTGTATATTAAGACCCTCTCTGCTGAATTAACTTCTCCTGGAAGGTTTTCTCTGTCTATTAGCTAGCCACCAATTGACTATCACACCAAGCATGATCTGTGCCTAGTCACATAAACAGAAATGAAAGATAAGGTGAAGAGAAAAGGAGAAAAAGAAAAGCATAGAAAATAAAAAAAGGAATTACACATGTACTTCTTGAGACCCGGATATCACCTATGGTGCTCTTTTCCTTCCCAAGAAAAGTCTTTGTTAACCCTTCTCAATAAACTAGGTGTCAATGCTTCTCCCAGTCTGCTTCTCTAATGTGATAATTCAACATGTGAGGAAACTCCAGTCGTCACAGGAAACTGGTGGTATTATAGTGATGCGTATAAAAATGGAACATTTAAAAGTGAAAAGACCGGAGAAAATACACTTTAAATTTCATATTGGTGTTCCTGGATTTAACAAAAATGGAATTATAAACAGGTGAACCTAAATTATAAAATGAAATATTGTGCTGACTTAGGTTAGTGTTAGAGAATTAACAGGGATATGGAATATAACTATGCCTTTGTATGTACTTCTAAGAACGTGTGGTAATGCATATATGAATATATAAAGTCCTACACAAATCACATGGAATCATAACAAATATATTATGTAAATATGATAACCTGAGTATGAATATCATATGTGATAAAATGAGTTGAATATACAAATTTTATAGTGTGAATTAAAATTTAAAAGCTTAAAACTCTTGGAAATAAATATGGGGTTACCTATAATGAAGAAAGGTTGATTTAGATACAGAAATAGGTAAAATGATACATCCTAACTTGTACTGATTTAGTGTTAAAGAATTAACATGATCCAATAATGTGGGGAAGGTCATGGGAACAATGGTGGAACTCTGTTCACAGGGGTGTAAAGAGGGAGGGAGCATGAAGACAGTAAAAGTGGTGGAATATGATGGTCATCATAGTCCTAACTTTATGTATGACTGCATATATATTGTGATTTTATACAACTTACAACCAGAGAATTGATATGTTATCCTATATCTATGTACAATGAATCAAATTGCACTGTTATCATGAAAGCCTAAATAGAACAAATAAATAAATTAAATATAAAAAAATAAGCAAAAAAAAAGAATTAACATGAATATGGTGATATAGATATTCTTGAGAAGGAATTTCTTAAAATATGAGAGAAAATACATGAGTAGACAGAACACTAAAAATGGATGAGTAAATTGAGAGTCAACAGAAATATATATTATGTCAATCAGTGGTAGTTATATTGAATCTTATGTACTATTAAAAGTGTTGTATATACAAACTTATCATTGAAATTTGAAAACAGAAGGCAAATTCCTTTGAAAATCAATACCTTGGTCCCTGGATGAAAGAAACATAGGGATTTGTTTCAAAGTAGTTAAAATATATATTCTATTTGTACTGACAGGGTGTTAGAGCATTCAAATGTATATGAAAATATAGGAAAATTTCTAACAATGCACTTCTGAAAATATGTGGGAATCCATACATGAATTTATAAAATTTTACAGAGGAATTAGTCAAAGGAGTGTCATATGAATATATATTTTGTGATTATGAGAATTGCTGGCCGAAATTCATTCAGGACATACAGTGATATGTATGAAAATTAAACACTGAAAATTAAAAAGAAAAGGTGATACATATTTAAAAATTAATTTGGTGTACCTGAATTTAAGGATATTTAGGACTTGAGACAGAAATATGTAAAAGTTTATATAATATTTTGTTGGACATAGAGATAGGGTTAGGGAATTAACACATATGTATGACTGCATATATATATAAATATTCCTGAGAATGTACTTCACAAAATAGGTAGGAAAACTTTGATGAATTCATAGAATCTTACAAACATATTTGAACAGAGACTCTTAAGGGAATACATTATAAAAGTGCATGGAATCTTGGTCATATATTCTATATTATATGTATAAAATGTATATAAAATATAACAAAATAATAAAAATAATGGTACAATATACTTGGAAAATTATATTGTGGTGTCTGAAATCATGAAAATTGAGGCCTGGTATACAGATAGGTAAACATTTATCAAATTTTGTACTGACTTAGTTTTAGTTTGAGAGAATTAACCTTAATTGGGAGAAATATGAATATTGTTAGGAATGTACTTTTGAAAATATGTGAGAAAACATCCATCAATATATAGAATACTACACAGGCATGAGTAAATTGAGAGGCATTGGAAAATGTATTTTGTGAATAACCAAAAGTCACAATGAATCTCATGTTAAATATAGATTTGATGCCAGAATTATACAGTATACAGTCAATGTAGATATATAAATTCAGTCTGAAAGCAAAAAAAAAAAAAAAAAAAAAAAAAAAAAAAAAAAGCCAAATTAGGTCTACAAAGTTGTGGAGCTATTGACATATTCATACCTTTCAAGGCCTTCCTCCAAACTTTTCATTTAAAACTACCCCTGCTGCCACCTGTTGCTAATGATTGTCTTCCCAGAAAGATGTCATTTATGCCCCTCCCTGCCCAATTGCCTTCACGTGGACTTTTTTCTCTATGCATTACCTTGACACCAACTGACTATTGCACCAAGCATTATCTGGGCTTAATCACATAAACAGAAATGTAAGATAAGGTGAAGAGGATAAAAAAGAATGCATAGGGCATATAAAATGGATTACACGTGTACTTTTTGAGACCGAGATACCACCTACGACCTTCTTCTCCTTCCTGAGAAAATGCTGTTACTCCTTCTTAATAACCCTGGCTTCAATGCTTCCCCAATCTGCTTCTGTAATGTGATAATTCAGCATGTGAGGAAACACCACTCATCATAAGTAACCAGTGGTATTACAGTGATGTATTTAGAAATGGAGCATTGAAATGTGAAAAGACCAGGAAAGGTACACTGTAAAATTCATATTGGTGTTCCTGGATTTAACAAAAATGGAATTATGAACAGGTGAATGTAAAGTATAAAATCAAATATTGTCCTGACTTAGGTTAGGGTTAAATAGTTAACACGAATATGGAAAAATATAAATAAACATGAGTATGTACTTCTGAGAACATGTGGGAATGCATATGTGAATATATAATATCCTACACAAGGACGAGTCACGCAGAGTCATAACAAATATAGTATGTAAATATGAGAACATGAGTATGAATGTCATATGTGATAAAATGTGATGGATATGAAAATTTCTTAGTGTAAATTAAAAATTAATATGGCTAAAGACTCTTGGAAAGGTATATGGGGGTACATGGATTGAAAAAAACTTGGTTTAGATAAATAGGTGAAATGTCACATCCTACTTTTTACTGACTGTAAGGCCAGATATCAAAGACCAAAAGGAGGCAAATTAAAACCTATGAGCAAGGCTTTATTGAAGTGTACTTCCAGGTGAGACTCCTCCATCTAACAGAGTGGGTCTGGGAGTATTGAGCACATTCTTGGCGGGAGAGAAATTTTGTGGGCTTAGGATAGAAAGGGGAGAACTTTGAGCAGAAAAAGGTGGTTTTTGGAGTTTTGTGTCCCCTCTGGGTTTGGTCAGGGGATCTTGCTGAGATCTGTGTCCTTCTAAGATGTATCAGGAGAGATCCTATGACTGTTAGGAGGCACCATTACTGCTTTCATGTCAGCATCTGATTGTTTGTTCTTTTGGGTGTGTGGGCTGCTTGATGCCTTGTTCCCTTTTGCCATCTTCAACTGACTTAATATGCTGGCCTTTTTGATGTTATAGGATGATGAGTTCTATTTGGTTATTTCCTGCTGGCTGGGGGTGCTGGGGGGGGGGTTGAGATGGCTCAGGTGTTGATTCAGGAGGAAGGCGACTCTAGGGTTGTAGGAGCATCTGGTTGTAAGTCACTCTGGTGATTTCATCTAAGCACTTTTGGGGAAGTATGAGCAGACAAGGAGCAATCAATAATAGAATTTCTATTACTAATGTAGGAGTGAGAATGGGAATCAGCCAAGTAATGTGGGTCAGTTTAGCCAGGATAGCTAAGGGTCCTCTGATTGTTGCTGTTTAAGTCTTTCACTTAAATGATGAAGGGTATGGACATTCTTCTTGACCACTTCAGTTTCATTGATATAGTAGCAGCATTCTTCTTTCAGGAATAGGCATTGTCCTCCTTTGTCTTCTGTTAGGAGATCCAGGGCTTGACAGTTCTGTAATGAAACTTGGGCAATAGATGTTATCTGCCTTTGCGAGGAAGTGAGTGAAATTTCTAATGCCTCTACTGCTTCCTGAAGGTTTTTCAGCTTCTGAGTGGCAGTTACTGCATAACCAAGTCCTCCTTCCTCCAGCTTGGAGGCAGTAAGTGAGGGGACTAAGGAGAGCCCAACTATTACCGGTAGAAAAATTGCCCTTTTTGCTTTAGAAAAGGAGATAGTCACAAGCCATTTTAATTCAGCCTCATTATACAGGGTTAATTGAGGAACCAAGGTAGAGGGAACACAAAAGGTGAAGGGCATGCTGAGGCTTAGATTTTTTTGTTAGCACGCCATTGCACCAGAAAAAGAAACCTGGTGGGGCAAAGGTTGGGGAAGTGATTTGGATGATCTTGTCGCAAGGTGCCAGACCAGACGAAGCATAGCAGCAGGAAAAGTTTCCTGATGAATTATGAAAAAGAGGTACTTCCTCAAAGACTGGATAGGGAGGTCCTTGAGGTTGATTTGAGGTATTGAGAGGAACATCAATGGGAATTACAGTCAAAGGAATATGATTTAAACTTGCACATAGGAAACATTCTTAAATGTTATCAACTTTGGATAGGTTGAGGAACGGAAGGCACTGGCATATTAGGGCCATCCATAAAAAGGGGTCAGCTTTTGAATTGGCAGTTGCATCTAACTGGTGTTGGAGTTATTTCTCTTGCTCTTGGATGTTTATGTGAATTTGGGGCAACACTTGTATTTATATTCTCCAGATTCTGATAGAAGCCAAAGGGAGCTTGGCCCAATTCCAAGAATTAAATTTACCATCAACACTGGAAGCCCATTTTGGGTCCCATGGGTTCCAAATAATTAATTTGGTGTGTGCCCACTTTTTGTCATAGCAAGGATTGTCTAGGAAGCACTTCTTACATGAGTTGTAAGGGCACCCACCATAGGTGTTAGGCCAAGACTTACAATATCCTCAGTTTGGTCTGATGTGAAATGTAGCATTGCTGCACATATGTGGGACAAGGTGTCTTGATTGAATCCAGTAATGTTGAGAGTCACTGCCCAATTGCAGCCAGTGGAGGGGCAATTGCCTTGACCTATAAACTGAGAGTAAGTGACACCATCCTGGTGCCATGTTGCTTGAATGTAGAAGCACCATCTGTGGGTTGGGATAGAGGCTTAAGAGAGATTAATGATTAGCAGAAGAAGAGGGCTTGTGAGAAATTTTGAGTTTGGTGGGCCCCAGCATGGTTGAAGTCCATTGGGCATTGGGAGTAGGTGCCTTTTTGAGGTGGGAGTCATGGTACCAAGGGGGATGGCCCAAAAAAGCTTGGCTGATGTTGGGGTAGTAAGTATAACTGTACAGGGTCCCATCCAGTGAGGTTTCAATGATTGAGGATGCAGCTCCCAAAGTAAGACCATGTCACTTGGTTGAAGAGGGTTCAAGTTGGTTTGTGTATGTGCTGGGATTGAGGCAATGGATGGTGCAAAAAGGCAGTGGTCTGCATGTTCCCTCAGAAACTTGTGTAGAAGGGTGAGATAGGGTAGGTAGGACACAAGGGGAGGAGGACTGGTTGGAAAGTTTTGGTTGATTAGAAAAGGGCACCAATAGAGTAGCTCAAAGGGACTAAGGCCTGAGGGGGCTCTAGGTGATGCCCAAATTTGAGTGAGGGCCAATGGCAGGAGATTGGGCCAGGAGAGCCTGAGTTCAATAGCAAGCTTAGTGAGGTGATCCTTGAGGATGCCATGATCCCTTTCAACCTTACCCAAGGATTGGGGTTGGTAGTGGGTATGGAGTCTCCAAGTGATGTTGAGGCCTTTGGAGACTAGTTGAACAACATGAGAATTGAAGGCCAGACCATTGTCTGCCTGGATGGAGATGGTAAGTCCAAATGTGGGAATAATCTGCTTGATAAGGATGGAGGCAATGGTGTCAGCAGTTTCCCTGGAGGTAGGGAAGGCTTCTATCAAACCTGAAAAACTATCAACCATAGTAAGTAGGTAGGAAGCTTTTTGTACCTAGGCATGTGAGTGAAGTCAATCTGCCAGTCTTTGCCTGGCTGGTGTCCCCTCATCTGATGTGTGGGGAGTTTGGGTTTGATACCCCCTTGTGGGGATATGGTAGAGCAGATAGAACAAGCAGATTGGACCTGCTGGAGAGTAGTTCTCATTCCTGGGAAGTAAAAGAGGAGTTTAAAAACTGGGAAAGGGGTTTGGGGCCAATATGAAGAGAGTTATGAATGTCCATCAACAAACGGTAAACTTGCTGTTTAAAGAGGGCAATTTGATCTCCCAGGAAGATACAGCCCTAATCCCCAAAATGGCCACCTTGGGTTATTAGGTCCTGTTGTTCCTGTGGGGTATAATTAGGTTTAATTGCAGTGGATAGAAATAGGATAGGGGCTGCTAAGGATTTGGCTGTTAATTCTCATGCTATAGAGTCTGCTTTGTTTTGCCTATGGCTATAAGGTCAGAGGAATTTTGATGTCCTCTGCAGTGTATGATAGCCACTCATGATGGCAATTGTAGTGCCTCTAAGGATTTGGAAATTAGAGAGTCATTAACCACTGGTGATCCTTTTGTGGTCAAGAACCCACATTTCTTCCAAATACCCACATATGAATGAGCAATTAGGAAGGCATATTTGGAGTCTGTGTAAATGTTGACTTGCTTATCTTTGGATATAATGAGAGGTCTGATAAGTGAAAAAAGTTCAGCCTTTTGAGAGGTAGTTCCTTCAGGAAGGCAGTTGGCTTCTAAGATTGAGGCAGCAGTGACTACCGCATATGTGGCGCTAGGGAGTCCATCGCGACCCATTGTCAAACTGCCATCCACAAAAATGGTTAAGTCAAGTGCGGAGAGTGTATAGTCAAAGAGGACTTTACAAGGAAATTGTGGGGCCTCTAACATGCATGGACAGGAATGGTTAGCATCTGAAGGAGGTAACAGTAGTAGGAGGAGTGTGGCAGGATTGAGGGAAGAACAACAGAGGTTAATGTTGGAGTTCTCCATAAATAGAAGGTGGAATTCCTGAACTCTTGAGGGGCATAGAGGAGGAAGACCTTTGTTATTTAGGAGGTCTTATAGCCAATAGGTAGAAAATACAGTTATTGGTTGGAGCAAGGTAAGCTTAAGGGCTTTCTTAGTAGGTTCTGCTGCTGCTGCCAGTTCCCAGAGGTATGGTAGCCACTCAGGAACTGTAGAATCAAGCTGCTTGGAGAGGAATTTCACTGGCTTGTAGGAGGGTCCAATTGGTTGGGTGAGGAGACCAGTGGTGATACCCTGTCTTTCATCCATAAAGAGGTGGAAAGGATGGTTAGTGTTAGGAAGAGATAGAGGCAGAGAGGATGTGAGAGCATTCCTGAGCTTATAAAAGGAGTTGGTTACTAGACAGGGGAGGTGAGGGGCCCATAAGGTGTCTCTTTAGCTGACTGGTATAAGGGCTTGGCCAGAAGGGCAAAGTTGGGAACCCAATGCCTGAAAAAGCCAACCAGGCCCAGGAAGGAGAGGATGTAGTCTGCTGTCTCAGGTGGCTGTAGGTCACAGAGAGCTTGAATTCTGTTGCTTGTCAGGCTTTTAGAGGTTGGAGTGAGGAGCATACCTAAAGAGGTGACTGAAGTAGTAATAAGTTGGGCTTTGGTTGGAGAGATCTAATAGCCCCAGGACCCCAGGAAATTTAGGAGCTGAGCAGTGTGTGTTTGGGAAGTTTTGAGGGATGGACTGCATAGGAGAAAATCATCCACATACTGGAGGAGAGTGCTATCTCCCATGTCACAAGCAGTTAAATCCTGTGCCAAGTCTTGCCCAAACAGATGAGGGCTATCTCTGAAGCCTTGAGATAGAATTATCCAGGTCAGCTTTTGGGACCTAAAAGATGTAGGGTCCTCCCATGTGAGGGCAAAGAGGTAATAAGAGTCAGGATGAAGGGGAACTATAAAGAAGGCATCTTTTAGATCCAGGACAGTAAAGTGGGTATTTGAAGTGGGTATATGAGAAAGAAGTGTATAAGGGTTGGAAACCACTGGGTGGATGGGAATAACCACCTCATTACTTAGGCAGAGTTCCTAGAACAAGCAATAGGCTCCTGTGGGTTTGTGTACTGGCAATATGGGAGTGTTGCAGGGAGAGTCAGTAGGGATGAGGAGTCCCTGAGCAAGTAATTGGTGTGTGATGGGTTTAAAATCCCTCCCTTTGGGTTTTGGAGATGGAAAATTGGGAACATGAAGGAAATTTAGTTTGGCATTTTAGTTGGATATGGACTGGCTTGTGGTGGGAAGCTATAATGGGCTTGGAGTTGTCCCAGATTTGGGGATTAACTAGGTCTGGGGGTAATGGAACAGAGTACTGTTGGGTTATTACAGAGAGTAAGAATTAGAGGTGGGAGGAGATGGATTGTAGTATATTTGGTGTGTAGTTGGAGGGTGGCTCCCAATAATTGGAGAATATATCTGCCCAGGAGGTGAGTCAGACAGGATGGAATGGCCAGAAAAGAGTGTGTAAAAGGGTGTCCCTCCAGGGCACAGGCAAGCTTAGCAGTTTAGTTTGGGAAGGAGGGCTTGCTGTCAATCCCCATAACCAAAACCTGAGAATGAAACAGAGTCCCAGAGTGGACAGGCAAAACAGAGTAGGGAGCCCCCATGTCCACAAGGAAGGTTATGTACTTACTCGCTACCTGGAGCATTACCCTGGGCTCGGAGAGGGTGATGGGGGTCCTTGAGTCTGAGCTTGTTTAGTCCTCTGCAGACCCCAATACTTCAAGAGAAAGGGCTGCCTGTCTGGTCATAACCCCACGTGGAGGTGCTGAGGAAGCGCCAGCCATGGGGCACTCTTCCAATGTCTGCTTACAGGTGGGACATGGCCTGGAGGGGGCTGTGGGTTTGGGCATTGGTGTGTGTAGTGACCCTTGCATCCACATTTGAAGGAAGCCCCTGGTGGAGAGGAATGATGGTTCCCCTGTGAAGCTCTTCTTGGAGCCATAGGCCTCAGGGCCACTACCAAGGCTTAGGTTTGCTGCATTACCTTTGTGTGTAATTGAGCCTGCCTGGCTAGTTCAGATGATTTCTCTCAGGCATTATAGACTTTAAAGGCCATTTTTACCAGGTCTCGGAAAGGGTTCTGAGTGCCCTCCTCAGCTTGTTTTAGCTTTTATCTAATATCATGGGCCAATTAAGTAATGAAATGAGTTGCTAACGCTTTGGCCTGGAGTGAGACTCAGGATCCAGCTTAGTATATCTGGTAAGAGCCTTTGTAAGGCGGTCGAGAAATAAGACTGGATTCTCATCTGGATCCTGAATGATTTCTCTCAGTTTATCAAAGTTAACCACCCTATTGGAAACCACCTGCATGCCTTCTATGAGATATTGAAACATGTGGGCACAGTGATGGTGCTATTGTTGGCCATCTTGGTAATTCCAGTTGGGTTCCATTAGGGAAATGGCTGCTTCACATTTGGCGAGAGTTATATCTGTTAAAAAACTTGATCAGCATGGTCTTGAGCAGCCTACTGGATAAGGGTACATTCATCTGGGGTAAAGGTGGAAGAGAGGATGACACAGACGTCATACCAGGTAAGATTGTAGGTCTAGGAGAGGTAGGGGAATTCCTTAATGTAAGTAGAAGAGTCAGCAGAGAAGGATCCAAGGCGCTTTTCAATCTGGGATAGATCCTGAAGTGACAATGGGACATGTACTTGGACAATCCCTTTGGCACTGGCCACTTCCCTAAAAGGACAAAGGAGCTTTGTGTCAGTTGGTTAAGAGGGCCTGGTGGGATCAGGTGTGGGCACTGACAGGGGAAGAGGGGAGTGAGCGGGTGGTGGAGGGATACATTGAGGGGAATGGAGGGGGTGGGTTCTGACTTGGAGAGGGAGGAGCTGTGGCAGTAGGGGGAGAGGGAAGCGGGAGGGGGAGGAGGGGTCTGGGTAGAAGATGGGAGGGTGGAACTGAGAGCAGCTCAGGTGGATTCAAGAATGAGGAAGAAGATATGGAAAAACAATGGGAAGGGGGTTTGGGATTTTTCCTAACAAGGAGAACTTGAGCGGTAGAACAGGTAAGTGAACAGGGTAGGACGGGAGTGTATATCACAATAAGCCTGAATGTAAGGAATTTCTGTCCACTTCCCTGTCTGGTGACAAAAATTGCCCAAATCAGAGAGGATGTGAAAATCAAAAGTTCATTCTGGGGGCCTTTTTTTTTTGTATTTTTTTTAGTTGTAGATGGACACAATATCTTCATTTTATTTTATTTTTACGTGGTGCTGAGGAACGAACCCAGTGCCTCACACGTGAGGGACAAGCACTCTACCACTGAGCCACAATCCCAGCTCTGGGGGCCATTTTAACCTATTGTGTAGGCCATACTGGGGCCAAGCTACTATGGAATAAAAGATGGAATAAAATTATGCATGGATTTACAGCATAAGTCACGAGTGAGTCTTAACTTGGAAAAATTGGAATATAGACAACCCAAAGGAGTTTTGGGGTCTGGGGAGGACTCAATGTTTCTCATGACTTTCCAGTGCTTGTGGGGCTGGATGAGAACAGAAAAAGGCATCCCAAATTCTAATCACACTCACCTGATAGGGATAGGCGGGGGTTTAAGGCATCCCTTCAACCCACTAGGGGCCCAAATGGAGTCAGGTGGCTCACAAAAGGACTGGGATAACTCCACAGCCCTTGGGGTCTTGAACAGAATGGGTGGGGGTCTATGGCATGCACGTGACTTACAGATAGAGCCCCGAGACAGAAAGTGGCTGAAAGGTCAGGGAAATGGGGGAAGTTATCTCACTCTTGTTGGTCTGGATGAAGGGAGAGAGAAAAGAAGAGTGGCTCAGAGATTTTCCTGGTTTTGTATGGAGAAAAGGGTGAACCTCAGCTCTTATGGGGGAGACCCAGAAAGCCCTCCCAGGTTTCTGGCACCAAATGTAAGGCCAGATATCAAAGACCAAAAGGAGGCAAATTAAAACCGCTGAGTAAGGCTTTATTGATGTACATACCTGGGTGAGACTCCTTAGTCCAACAGAGCAGATCTGGGAGAACTGCACAGGTGCTCAATGGAATAGACATTTTATGGGCTTAGGGAAGGAAGAGGAAGACTTGGGTCAGGAAAAGGAGGTATCTGGAGTTCTGTGTCCCCTCTGGGGTTGATCAGGGGATTCTGCTGAGATTTGTGCCCTTTCAAGATGGATCAGGAGAGATCCAATGATTGTTAGGAGATGTCATTACTGCTTACATGCCAGCATCTGATTGATTGTTTTTTTCATGTGCCTTGTTCCCTTTGGCTACCTTCACATGACCTAACACTGACTTAGGTTTCATGTTAAAGAATTAACATGAATATGGTGATATAGGCGTTAATGAGAAGGAACTCCTAAAAATATGCGAGAAAATACATGAGTAGACAGAACACTAAACAGAAATGAGTAAATTGAGAATCATAGAAAAACATATTATATCAATCAGTGGTAGTTAGAATGAATCTCATGTACAATAAAAAGTTTTGGGTATACAAAATGATCATTGAAATTTGAAAATAGAAGGCAAATACACTTGAAAATCTATAATTTGTTATCTGGATGAAAGAAAACATAAGAATTTGATCCAAAAAAGTTCAAATAATGAATCAAATTAGTACTGACTAAGGGTTAGAGTTAGAGCATTAACATGAATATGGAGATTTAGGAAAATTCCTAACAATGCACTTCTGAAAATATGTGGGAAAACATACATGAAATTATAAAATTTTACAGAGGAATTAGTCAAGTGAGTATCATATGAATATATATTTTCTGAATATGAGAATTGCAGGCTGAAAGTCATTCAGGACATACAATGATATGTATGCAAATTGAACATGGGATGTAACATTTTACCTATTTCTCTAACTAAACCAACTTTTCTTCATTCATGTACCCCCATATAAATTCCCAAGAGTATTTACCTTTAATTTTTAATTTTCACTGTGAAATATACATATCCATCACAGTTTATCACATATGAGATTCACACTCAGACTCTGATTTTTACATAATATATTTGTTATGACTATGTGTAACTCATCCTTGTGTAGCATTTTATATATTCATGTATGCAATACCACACATTCTGAGAAGTACATAGTTAGCATTATTTATATTTTTCCATATTCATGTTAATTCTCTAATCTGAACGTAAGTCATGACAGTATTTGATTTTACACTTTACCTTCATCTGTACATAATTCCTTCTAACTTAAATTCAGGAACACCAATATAAATTTTACAGTGTATTTTGCCTTTTCTTTTGAATTTTCAAGTTTACATTTTTATATGCATCACTGTAATACCGCAAGTCCCTTGTGATGAGTAGTGTTTCCTCACATGCTGAATTAGAACATTAGAGAAGCAGTCTGAGGGAAGCATAGAAGCCTGGTTTATTGAAATGGGGTAACATAGACTTCTCTTGAGAAGGAGAAGGGAGCCATAGGTGGTATCTGGATCTCATGAAGTACATGTGTATTCCCTTTTTATATGTTCTATGCTCTTATTTCTGCTGTTCACTTCTCTCATCTGCTTCTGTGACTAGGCCCAAATTATGTTTGGTGAGATGGTCAACTGGCATCAAGCTAATAGAGAAAAAGGGTCAGGTGCATGTAATTGGACAGGGAATGGCATAATTGACTTCTTCCTGGGAAGACAATCATTAGCAACATTTGGCAGCAGGGGCAGTTTTTCATAAAAAGGTTGGAGGAAGGTCTCTGAAGCCATGAACATTTGTATAACTCTCCAAATTTGCAGACTCTATTTGGCTCTTGCTTTCAGTTCTGACTCAACGTTTTTATCTACTTGTTTGTCTGTTCAATTCAGGCTTCATTTGTATATCTAATATGAGATTCATTCTGATTTCCCTTATAGACAAAATACATTTTTCAATGACTCTCATTTTATTCATATCTGTGTAAGTTTCTATATAATCATGTATGATTTTTCACATTTTTTCAGAAATACATTCTTATAAATTTTTCTATTTCTCCAATTTCAGGTTAATTCACTTACCCTAAAATCAACTCAGTACAAAATTTTATGAATTTACCTATTACAGTTCCAGGCCTCAATTAACTTAATTCCAAATATTCCAATATAAATTTACAAGTCCATTTCACATTCTATTTTTTTTTACACTTTATACATATTTTATAGGAGATTCAACCAAGCTTTCTCATATTGACATAATGTATTTTCTTATGGTTCTCTGTTGACTCATGTTTGTGGAACATTTTATGAATTCATCTAAGTTTTCCCACCTATTTTCAGAAGTACATTCTCAGGAATATTCAGGTTTCTCCATATTTGTGTTAATTTACTTACCCTAACCCAAAGTCAGTACAAAATATTATATTACATTTTTTATACTCTGTCTTAAATTCTAAATTTCCTTAAATTCATGTACACCTATTAAATGTGTATTGCCTTCTCTTTTTAATTTTCAATGTTCAATTTGCATATATATCACTGTATATCCTGAATGAGGTTCAGCTTTTTATTCTAATATTCACATATTATATTTTATATGACACTCACTTGAATAATTTCTCTGTAAAATTTTATAATTTCATGTATGTTTTTCTACATATTTTCAGAAGTATATTGTTAGGAATTTCCCTGTATCTCCATATACATGTTATTTTTCTAAAACTAACCCTAAGTCAGTACAAAGTGGATACAATATTTTGCAAACTTTGGAATCAATTTCTACAATTTCTTTCATCCAGTTACCATATAATAGATTTTCATGTGAATTTTGCATTCAATTTTCAATTTTAAATGATCAATTTGCATACATAACACTTTTTATCATATATCAGATTCATCATAACTACCACTGATTTACATAATACATTTTCATATGACTCTCAATTTATTCATCCCTGTTTAGTATTCTATCTACTCTTTTATTTTTTACTTATATTTTCAATGGCACTTTTTAAGAATATGCATATATATCCATATTCAGGTTAATTCTTTAAACCTAAACCTAACTCAGCAGAAATTAGGATGTAACATTTTACCTATTACTGTACCTAAGCCAACTTTTCTTCATTCCATGTACCCCCATGTTAATTTCCAAAAAAAGTTTACATGTAATTTTTAATTTTCTTTGTAAAATTTACATATCCATCACAGTTCATATACATCAGATTAATACTCAGGTACTCATATATACATAATATATTTGTTATGACTCTGTGTGACTCATCCTTGTGTAAGATTTTATATTCATGTATGCACTACCACATGTTCTCACAAGTACATACTCAGGATTATTTATATTATTCCCTATCCATGTTAATTGTCTAATCTGAACATAAGACAATATTTGATTTTGTACTTTACCTTCTTCTGTACATAATTTCACCTTTTCTTATATCCAGGAACACCAATGTGAATTTACAGTGTATTTAGCCTGTTCTTTTGATGTTCAAGTTTGCATTTTTATATGCATCACTGTAATAGCCCCAGTTACCTGTGATGAGTGGTGTTTCCTCACATGCTGAATTAACACATTAGAGAAGAAGACCAAGGGATGCATTGAAGCCTGTTTTATTGAAAATAAGTAACTTAGACTTCTCTGGGCAAAAAGAAGAGGGCCACAGGTGGTATCTGGATTTCAAGAAATTCACATGTATTCCCCTTTTATATGTCCTATACTCCCTTTGTTCTCCTGTTCTCTTTACCTCTTTTTTCATTTCTACTTACGTGACTAGGCCGAGAATATGATTGGTGAGATGGTCAATTGGCATCAAGCTAATAGATAGAGAAAAAGGCCCAGGTGGAAGCTATTGGGCTGGGAGGGGCATAATTTACATATTTCTGAGAATACAATCATTAGGAACAGGGGGCAGCATGCATAGTTTTTAATGAAAATGTTGAGGAAAATGCCTCTGTAGGCATGAACATTTCAATAGCTCTCCAACATTCCAGACCTAATTGGGATTTTCATTCCATTCTGACTCAACTTATCTATCTACACTGACCTGTATAATTCTGGCATCAATTGCATATCCAATATGAGACTCATTCTGACTTTCACTTATTGACAATATACATTTTCTAATGACTCTCAATTACTTATACCTGGGTAGAATTGTATATATTAATGTATGTTTTTTTACATATTTTCAAAAATACATTCTTATGAATATTCATATTTCTCAAATTCAGTTTATTCTCTCAACCAAAAACAAAGTCAGAACAAAATTTGATAAATTTTCATCTATCTCTGTAGCAGGCCTTAATTTTTATGATTCCAGGTACCTCCAATATAAATTTCCAAGTCTTCTATTTTTATTTTTTATTACATTTTATAAATATTTTATACATATTACATAGGAAATTTAACCAAGCACTCTCATTCCTAAATAATGTATTTTCTTATAGCACTCTGTTGACACATGTTTTTATAAGATTCTATGAATTTATCTAAGTTTCCCCACCTATTTTCCAAAGTACATTCTCAAGAATATTTATATTTCTCCATATATATGTTAATTCCCAACCCTACCCGTATGTCAGTACAAAATATTATAGTAAATTTTACATATTTCTCTCTCAAGTTCTAATTATCCTTAATACACTGAAATAAATTTAAATGTGTATCACTTTTGATTTTTAATTTTCAATGTTCAGTTTGCATACATATCACTATGTATCCTGAATGAGGTTCAGCTTGTTATTCTCTTATTCACAAAATATATTTTCCTATGACACTTGACTAATACCTCTAAACTTTTACAATTTTATATATATATTCCCACATATTTTCCAGAAGAAAATTTTTAGGAATTTTCCTGTATCTCCATATACATATTAATTATCTAACACTACCCCTAATTTAGTACAAATTGAATACAATATTGTACCTACTTTGGAATCAATTCCTAAGTTTTCTTTTATTTAGGTACCATATAATAAATATTCAAGTGTATTTGGCATGCTGTTTTTCATTATCAATGTTAAATTTGCACAAAGAACACTTTTTATGGTACATGAGATTTATCCTAACTACCACTGTTATACATAATATATCATATGCCTCTCAATTTACTCATCCTTCTTTAGTAGCCTATCTACTCATGTATGTTCCCTCATATTTTCAGAAGCCCTTTCTTAAGAATATACATATATCTCCATATTTATATTATTTAACCCTAAACCTAAGTCAGTCCTAATTAGTATGTAATATTTCACTTATTTCTGTATCTAAAGAGTTTTCTTCATTCCATGTACCCCCATATAAATTTCCAAGAGTATTTAGCCATTAATTTTTAATTAAAACCATGACATTTGCATATCCATCACAGTTTATCATATATGAGATTCATATTCATGTTCTTATATTTACATAATATATTTGTTATGACTCTGTATGACTCATCCTTGTGTAGGATTTTATATACTCACATATGCATTACCACACATTCTCAGAAGTACCTACTAAGAATTATTTATATTTTTCCATATTGTTTTTAATGCTCTAACCCTAACCAAAATCAGGACATATTTGATTTTATACTTTACCTTCATCTCTACCTAATTTCATCTTTTCTTAAATCCATGAACATTAATATGAATTTCAGAGTGTATTTTCTTTTCAATTTTCAATACTCCACTTTAAGGAATATTTTCAAAAATTATTCCATTTTTAAAAATATCTATATATTATGTAAATTAGGGACAGTAAGGATGAATCTCACTTACCATAAAAAGTGCTGTGTATGTAAATTGAACATTGAAAATTAAAAATAGAAGGCCAAATAGACTTGAAAATTTATAATATGGTAACTGGATTAAAGAAAACATAGGTATTGATTCTGAAGTAAGTTCAATATTGTTTGCAATTTGTTGTGACTTAAGGTTAAGGTTAGAGAATTAACATCTATATTGAGATAGAGGAATACTCCTCGGAATATACTTCTAAAAATATGGGAGAAATCATACACGAATATGTAAAATTCCATGGGGGGATTAGTCAAGCATGTGTCTTATGAAATTATATTCTGTAAACAAGAGAAATTCAGGGTAAAACTCATCTAAAATATACAGTGATATATATGCCAATATAACATTGAAAATTAAAAATAAAAGGTGAAGCTGGGCACGGTGGCTCAAGCCTGTAATCCCAGCACTTAGGGAGGCTGAGACAGGAGAATCACGAGTTCAAAGCCAGCCTCAGCAAGGGCGAAGTACTAAGCAACTCAGTGAGACCCTGTGTCTACATAAAACACAAAATAGGGTTGGGGATGTGGCTCAGTGGTCGAGTGCCCCTGAATTCAATCCCCAGTACCAAAAAAAAAATAAATAAATAATAAAAATAAAATAAAAGGTGAAATAAATTTAAAAATTATATTAGTGTATATGGATTTAAGAAAAATTAGGATTCGTGACTGATACATGTAAAATTTAATATCATATTTTGAACTGACTTAGGGTTAGCTTTAGGGAATTAACATGAATAAGGAGAAATATGAGACTGTACTTCTGAAAATAGATGGGTAAACATAGATAAATTTATAAAATCTTACACAAACGTGTCTATAGAGAGCGATAGGAAAATACATAATGTAAATATTAGAAAGCTTAGAAGTATCTCCAATATCATGCTTTGTGTGAAAACATTACATTGAAAATTGAAAATAGAAAGTGGAATACATTGAAATGTGTGTTTGGGTACTTTGAATTGAGAAAATTGAGGACTGCTACAGAGACAGGGAAAACTATTTATCAAATTTTGTAATGACTTAGGGTTAGGGTTAGAGAATTCACCTGCATTTGGAGAAATATAAATCTTCCTAATAATGTACTTCTGAAAGTATATGGGAAAACATACATGAATATATAGAATCCTACACAGGCATGAGTAAATTGAGAGGCATTTGAAATTATATTATGTAAATATGTGGAAGTCAGAATGAACCTCATATTGACACACAGTTGAAGCCAGAATTAGACAGACAGTGTAGATACAGAAGTTGAGTCAGAATGGAAAAGATAAAAGGCCAAATTGAATCTGGAAAATTGGAGAGCTATTGAAATGTTCATGCCGTCAGTGCTTTCCTCTAATCTTTTCATTATGCATTTCCCCTGCTGCCACTAGTTGTTAATTGTCTCTCTAGCCAGAAAGATGTTAATTATGCTCCTCCTTGCCCAAGTACCTGTCCCTAGACCTTTACATAAAATAAATGCTAAATCATATGCAAATTTATATATGGGGATATATGAAATAAAGAAAATTTGGTTTAGATAAAGAAATAGGTAAAATGTTACATCATATTATGTCCTGACTTAGGGTTAGGGTTAAAGAATTAACATGAGTATGGAGATATATGTATATTCCCATGAAAGGGCTTCTGAAAATATGATGGAACACAAACATGAGTAGATAGAATATTAAAGAGAGATGAGTAAATTGAGAGTCATATGAAAATATGTTATGGAAACTATCAGTAGTAAGATGAATCTCATGGACCATAAAAAGTGTTGTGTATGCAAATTGTGATTGAAATTTGAAAATTGAATGCCAAATTAACATGCAAATCTATTATATGGTACTGTACCTGGATGAAAGAAATCATAAGGAATTGATTTCAAAATTGGTAAAATATTGTATCCACTTTGTACTGACTTAGAATTATATTTAGAGAATTAACATGTATATGGAGATATAGGAATATTCCTAAGAGTGTACTTCTGAAAATATGTGGGAAAACATACTTGAATATATAAATTCTCACACAGGGATTAGTCAAGTGAAAGTCATATGAAAATATATTATGTAAATATGAGAAAGTCAGGATGAATCTCATATAAAATATACAATGATTTGTACACCAATATAATGTTGAAAATTAAAAGTAAAAGATAAAATACATTTAAAATTGTATGGTGTACATGGACTTAAGGAAAATTAGAATTTGTGACAGTTACATGTAAAAAATTAATATTATATTTTGAACTGATTAGGGTTAGGGTTAGGGAATTAACATAAATAAGAAAAAATATAAATATTCCTGAGACTGTACTTCTGAAAAAAGTTGAGTAAACATAACTTAATTCATAGAATCTTACACAAACATGTGTCGACAGAGAGCCATATGAAAATATATTATGTAAATATGAGAAAGATTGGAAATATCTCAATATCATGCTTTATGCAAATGTTACATTGAAAATTGAAAATAGAAGGTGAAATAGACTTTAAAATGTATACTTTGGTATATGGAATTGAAAAAATTGAGGACTGGTACAGAGATAGGAAAAACTTTTTACCAAATTTTGTACTGACTTAAGGTTAGGTTTAGAGAATTAACCTGAATTTGGAGAGATATGAATCTTCCTAAGAATGTACTTCTGAAAATATATGGAAAAACATACATGAATATATAGAACCTTACACAGGTATGAGTAAATTGAGAGTCTTTTGAAATTATATTATGTAAATATGTGGAAGTCAGAATGAATCTCATAATCATATACAGTTGAAGCCAGAATTAGGACAGTATAGATAGATAAGTTGAGTGGGAAAGGAAAGAAAAGGCCAGATTGAGTCTGAAAAGTTGGAGAGCTATTGAAGTGTTCATGCCATCAGTGCCCCCCTCTAACCTTTTCATTGCAACCTCTGCATGCTGCCACTTTTTTCTAATTGTCTCTCTTCCCAGAAAGATGTTCATTATGCCACTCCCCTGCCCAAAAGCCTGCACCTGAACCTTTTTTTCTATGTGCATTTGCTTTATACCTTTTGAACACCTTACCAAGCAAAATCTGGGCCTAGTCACATAAGCAGAAATGAGAGATAAGAAGAAGAGAACAGGAGAACAAAAAAAGCATAGGACTTATAAAAAGGGAATAACATGTACTTCTCAGGATCTAGAAACCACCTATGGCCCCCTTCTCCTTCCTGAGATAAATCTTGCATACCAATTTTAATTAAACACTGCTTCAATGCTAGCCTCAGTGTGCTTCTCTAATGTTATACTTCAGCCTGTGAGGTAACACCACTCGTCACAGATAACCAGCGGTATTGCAATAATTTGTATAAAATGGAACATTAAAATTTGAAAGAAGAGGCCAAGTACACTGTAAAATTTCATATTGTGATTCCTGGATTTAAGAAAAGATGGAATTTTATACATATGGAGGTAAGATATAAAATCAAATATTGTACTGACTTAAGGTAAGGGTTAGAGAATTAACATGAACATTAATTATATAAATATTCCTGAGTATGTACTTCTGAAAACATGTGGAATAACACACACGAATATAAAAAATCCTACACAGGAATGAGTCACAATGATACATAACCAATATATAACAAATATATGAGAATGTGAATATAAATCTCATATAGGATAAACTGTGATAAATATGATGATTTTACATGGTAAATTAAAAATTGAAGGCTAAATCAACTTGGAAATTTATATGGCAGTATATGGAATGAAGAAAATCTGGTTTAGATACAGAAATAAGTGAAATGTTACATCACAATTTGTACTGACTTAGGGTTAGGGTTAGAGAATTAACATGAATATGGATATATATATATATATATATATTTATATTCCTTAAAAAGAGCTTCAGAAAATATGATGGAAAACTTTCATGAATAGATAAAATACTAAACAGAGATGAGTAAATTAAGAGTCATTTGAAAATATATTATGTAAATTAGTTGTAGTAATGATGAATCTCATGTACCATAAAAAGTGTTTTGTATAAAAATTGAACATTTAAAATTGAAAATAGAAAACCAAATTCAGTTGAAAACTTATAATATGGTAGCAGGATTGAAGAAAATATAAGAATTGATTTCAAAGTAGCTCCAATATTGTATCCAATATGTAGTTATTTAGGGTTAGTGTTAGAGAATGAACATGTATATGAAGATATAAAAATATTCCTAAAAATGTACTTCTAAAATATGTGAGAAAATACATATGAATATATAAATTCCCACACAGTGATTAGTCAAGTGAGAGTCATATCAAAATGTAGTATGATTATAAGAGGTCAGTATAAATCTTCTATAAAATATACAGTGATATGTAGGCCAATATAACATTGAATATTAAGAACAAAATGAGAAATACATTTAAAAATTATATAGGTGTACATGGAATTAAGAAAGTTAGGATTTGTGACAAATTTTAATTACAAATTTTAAAAAGTTAATATTATATTTTGAACTAGTTAGGGTTAGGGTTAGAACATTAAAATGAATAAGGAGAAATATGAATATTCCTGAGACTGTACTTCTGAATATAGGTGAGTAAACATAGATAAATTCATACAATCTTACACAAACATGTGTCAACAGAGAGCCTTATGAAAATACATTATGTAAATATGAGAAAGCTTGGAAATATCTCAAGTATCATGTTCTGTATAAAAATGTTACATTGAAAATAGAAAATAGCAAGTGAAATAGTATGGAAATGTATATTTCAGTACTTCAAATTGAGAAAATTGAGGACTGGGACAGAGATATGGAAAACTATTTATCAAATTTTGTACTGACTTAGGGTAAGGTTTAGAAAATTTACCTGAATTTGGAGAAATATAAATCTTCCTAAGAATGTATTTCTGGAAAGTATGTAGGAAAACATACATGAATATATAGAATCCTACACAGGCATGAAGTTAAGAGTCATTTGAAATTATACTATGTACATATGTAGAAGTCAGAATGAATCTCATATTGATATAGAGTTGATGCCAGAAATAGGCAGACAGTATAGATAGATAAGTTGAGTCAGAAAAGAAAGAAAAGGCCAAATGGAGACTGGAAAGTTGGAGAGCTATTGAAACATTTATTCCATCAGTGCCTTCCTCTAACCTTTTCATTGTAAACTCCCCCTACTGCCACTTGTTTCTAATTGTCTCTCTTCTCGGAAAGATAATAATTATGCTACTCCCTGCCCAAATGTCGGCACCTGGACCTTTTTTTCCACATATGTTTGCTTTCCATCATTTGACCACCTCATCAAGCAAAATCAGGGCCTAGTTACATAAGCAGAAATGAGAGAGAAGTGGAAGAAAACAGAAGAAGAAAGAAAGCATATGACATATAATAAGGGAATACACATGTACTTCCTGGGATCCAGAAACCACCTATGGCCCCCTTCTCCTTCCAAAGAGAAGTCTAGATTACTCCTTTTTATTAAATGCAGCTTCAATGCTAGCCTCGGTGTGCTTCTCTAATATTATACTACAGCAAGTGAAAAAATATCAGTCGTCACACATAACCAGCAGTATTACACTAATGTTTAAAAATGGAACATTAAATTTGAAATAGAGAGGCAAAAACACTGTAAAATTTATATTGTCATTCCTGGTTTTAAGAAAAGATGGAATTATATACAATTTGAAGTAAAGTATAAATTCAAATATTGTACTGACTTAGGTCAGGGTTAGAGAATTAACAAGAACATTGATTATATAAATATTCCAGAGTATGTACTTCTGAAAACATGTGAAGAAACAAACATGAATATAAAAAATACTACACAGGGATGAGTCACAAAAATACATAATAAATATATTATGTAAATATGAGAACAAGTGTATAAATCTTATAAAGGATAAACTGTGATGGATATGCAAATTTCACATTAAAATTGAAAATTGAAGGCTAAATCAACTTGGAAATTTTTATAGGGATATATGGAATAAAGAAAATTTGGTTAAGATACAGAAATAGAATGAAATATTACATCAAAATATGTACTGACTTAGGGTTAGGGTAAGAGAATTAACATGAATATGGAGATATATGTATGTTCCTAAGAAATGGCTTCTGAAAAGATAATGAAAAATATACATGAGTAGATAGAATACTAAACAGAGATGAGTAAATTGAGAATCATATGAAAATATATTATGTAAGTTAGCGGTAGTAATGATGAATCACATGTACCATAAAAAGTGTTTTTTATGCAAATTGAATATTGAAAAATAAAAATATAAGGCCAAATACACTTAAAAATTTATTATATGGTAACCGGATTAAAGAAAACATAGGAATTGATCCCAAATTAGGTACAATATGGTATTCAATTTGTAGTGACTTAGAGTTAGTGTTAGAGAATTATCATTTATATGAAGATATAGATATATTCCTAAGAATGTACTTCTGAAAATATGTGGGAAAACATACATGAATATATAAAATCCCAGAGGGATTAGTCAAGCAAAAGTCATATAAAATATATTATATAAATATGAGAAAGTCAGGATGAATCTCATATTAAATATACAGTGAATTGTACACAAATACAACATGAAAAATTAAAAATAAAATATGAAATTATTATAAGAATTATACTGATGTACATTAATTTAAAAAATTGGGATTTGTTACAGATATATAAAAAATGAATATCATATTTTGAACTGACTTAAGATTAGTTCATGGAAATAACATGAACATGGAGAAATATGAATATTCCTGAGAGTGTTCTCCTGAAAACAGGTGGGTAAACATAAATGAATTGAGAGAATATTACACAAACGTGTCAAACCATGAGCCATAAGCAAATACATTATTTAAATATGAGAAAGCTTGGAAGTATCTCCAATATCTTGCTCTGTGTGAAATATTACATTTAAAATTGAAAATAGAAGTTAACATAGACTTGGAAATGTATATTTGGGTACCTGGAATGGAAAAAATTGAGGACAGGTAAAGAGACAGGTAAATATTTTTATCAAATTCTGTAATGACTTAGTTAGTGTTAGGATTAGAGAATTCACCTGAATTTGTAGAAAATGAATCTTCCTAACAATGTACTTTTGAAAATATGTGGGAAAATATACATGAATATATAGAATCCTACACAGGCATGAGTAAATTGAGAGGCATTTGAAATTATATTATGCAAATATGTGGAAGTCAGAATGAATCTCATATTGATATAGAGTTGAAGCCAGAAATAGACAGTGTAGATTGATAAGTTGAGTCAGAAAGGAAAGAAAAGGTCATATTGCATCTGAAGAATTGGAGAGCTATTGAAATGTTCATGCCATCAGTGCCTTCCTCTAACCTTTTCATTATAAATTCTCCATGATGCCACTAGTTGTTAATTGTCTCTCTTGCCAGAAGGATGTTAATTATGCCCATCTCTGCCCAAATGCATGCACCGGGACATTTTTTCTATGTGTGTTTGCTTTATGCCTTTAGACTACCTAACCAAGCATAATCTGGGCCTTGTCATATAAGTAGAAATGAGAAATAAGGGGAAGAGAACAGGAGAACAAAGAAAGAATAGGACGTATGATAAGAGAATACACATGTACTCCCTGAGATTCAAATGCCACCTATGGCTACATTCTCCTTCTTGAGAGAAGTCTAGCTTACTTCTTTGAATTAAACCCTACTTGACTGCTAGCTTCATTGTGCATCTCTTATGTTATACTTCAGCATGAGGGGGAAACACCATTTATCACAGGTAACCAGAAGTACTACACTAATGTGTATAAAAATGGAACATGAAAATTTGAAAAGAAGTGGCAAAATACACTTTAAAATTTATATTGTTCTTCTTGAATTTAAGAAAATATAAATCACATACAGATGAAGCTAAAGTATAAAATCAAACATTGTACTGACTTAGGATTAGCGTTAGAGAATTAACATAAATATGGAATAATATAAACATTCCAGAGTATGTACTTCTGAAAACATGTGGAAAAACACACATGAATTTATAAAATCGTACACAGGGATATGTCACAAAGAGTCATAACAAATATATTATATAAATATGAGAATGTGAGTATAAAACTCATATAAGTTAAACTGTAATGGATATGCAAATTTCACACTGAAAATAAAAAATTTAAGGCTAAATCAATTTATAAATTCACATGGAATTACATGAAATGAAGTTGGTGTAGATACAGAAATAAGTGAAATGTTACATCATAATTTGTACTGACTTAGAGTTATGTTTAGAGAATTTACATGTGTATGGAGATATATGTTTATTCCTAAGAAAGGGCTTCTGACAATATGATGGAAAACATACATGAGTAGATAGAATACTAAACAGAGATGAGTAAATTGAGAGTCATGTAAAACTATATTATGTAATTTAGTGGTAGTAAGGATGAATCTTATGTACCACAAAAAGTGTTGTGTATGAAAATTGAACATTGAGAATTGAAAATAGAAAGCCAAATACACTTTAAAACTTATACTATGGTACCTGGATTAAAGAAAACTTAAGAAATTGATTCCAAAGCAGGTCCAACAGTGTATCCAAATTGTAGTGACTTAGGGTTAGGGTTAGAGAATTAACATGTATATGGAGATATAGGAATATTCTTAAGAATGTACTTCTGAAAGTATGTGTGAAAACATACATGAATATATAAAATCCTACAGAGAGTTGTCAATTGAGAGTTATATGAAAATATATCATGTAAATATGAGAAAGTCAGGATGATTCTCATATAAAATATACAGTGATATATATGCAAATGTAACATCAAAAATTAAAAATAAAAGGTGAAATATATTTAAAAATTATATTGTGTACATGGATTTAAGAAAAATTAGGATTTGTGACAGATATATGTAAAAATTAATATCGTATTTTGAACTGACAGCATTAGGGTTAGGAAATTAGCACCAATATGAAGAAATATGAATATTCCTGAGACTGTACTTCTGAAAATATGTGGGTAAACATAGATGAATTCAGAGAATATTACACAAACATGTTTCAACAGGAACCACTGGAAAACACATTATGTAAATATGAGAAATCTTGGATGTATTTCCAATATCATATTCTGTATAAAAATGTTGCATTAAAAAATAAAAATAAGGGGGCTGGGGCTGTGGCTCAATGGTAGAGAGCTTACCTCAAATGCTGAGGCACTGGATTTGATCCTCACCACCACATAAAAATAAATAAAATAAAAATGTTGTGTCCATCTACAACAAAAAAATATATACATAATTTTTTTAAAAAAATGAAAATAAAAAGTGAAATAGACTTGGCAATGTATATTTGGATACATGGAATGGAGAAAATTGAGGACTTGTACAGAGACAGGAAAAACATTTTATCAAAATTTTTACTGAATTAAGGTTAGGGTTAGAGATTTCACCTGCATGTGAAGAAATATGCATTTTCCTATGTATGTACTTCTGAAAACATATGGAAAAACATATATGAATATATGGAATCCTACACAGGCATGAGTAAATTGAGAGTCATTTGAAATTATATTATGTAAATATGTGGAAGTCAGAATGAATCTCATATTGATATATAGTTGAAGCCAGAATTAGAAGGAAAGTATAGATAGATAAGTTGAGTCAGAATGGAAAGAAAAGACCAAATTTAGTCTGGAAATATGGAGAACTATTGAAAGTTTATGCCATCAGTGCCTTCCTCTAATGTTTTCATTGTAAACTTTCCCTGCTGCCAGTTGTTGCTAATTGTCTCTCTTTAGGGAAAGATGTTAATTATGCCTGTCTCTGCCCAAATACCTGCACTGGGAACTTTTTTTCTATATGCATTTGCTTCATGCCTTTTGACCACCTCACCAAGCAAAATCTAGGTCTAGTCTCATACATTGAAAGTAGATATACGGGGAACAGAAAAGAAGAACAAAGAGGGCATAGGACATATAAAAGAGAATATGCATGTACTTCTTGGGATCCAGAAACCACCTATGGCCCTTCTCCTTCCCAAAAGAAGTCTAGGTAACCCATTTTAATTAAGCCCTGCCTCAGTGCTAGCCTCAGCGTGCTTCTCTAATATTATACTTCAGCAGGTGAGGAAACACCATGCATTACAGATAACCAGCAGTATTACACTAATGTGTATAAAAATGGAACATTAATACTTGAAAAGAAGAGGCAAAATACAGTGTAAAATGTATATTGTTGTTCCTGGATTTAAGAAAAGATAGATTCATATACTTTAAAGTATAAAATCAAATATTGTACTGGCTTAGTGTTAGGGTTAGAGTATTAACATGATTATGGAGATATATATATATTCCCAAGAAAGGGCTTCTGAAAATATGAGAGAAAATATACATGAGTTGATAGAATACTAAACAGAGATGAGTAAGTTGAGAGTCATATGAAAATATATTATGTAAATTAGCAATATTAAGGATAAATCTCATGTCTCATAAAAAGTATTTTGTATGAAAATTGAACATTAAAAATCAAAAAGGCCAAATACACTTGAAAATGTATAATATGGTACCAGTATCAATAAAAGTTAAGAATTGAATCTGAAGAAATTCCAACAGTGTAATTTGTAATGACTCAGGGTTAGGGTTAGAGAACTAACATATATATGGAGATATAAGAAAATTCCTAATAATGTACTTCTAAAAATATGTGGGACAACATATGTGGATATATAAAATCCTACAGAGGGATTATTCAAGTGAGAGTCATATGAAAATATATTATGTAAATATGAATAAGTCAAGTGAATCTCATATAAAATATAGAGGTATGTTTACAAATATAGCATTGATAATTTAAAATAAAAGGTTAAATACATTTAAAAATTATATTGGTGTTCCAGGATTTAAGAAAAAATAGGACTTGAGGCCTACATATGTAAATATTAGTATCACATTTTGTACTGACTTTGAGTTAGGGTTAGGGAATGAGTAGAAATATTGAGAAATACGAATATTTCCAAGACTCTACTTTTGAAAACAGGTGGGTAAACATAGGTGGATTCATAGAATCTTACACAAATATATGTCAATAGGATCTAGAGGAGAAAACATTATGTAAATATGAAAAATCTTGGTTTTATCTCCAATATCATATTCTGTATAAAAATGTTACATTAAAAATTGAAAATAGAAGGTGAAATAGACTTGAAAATTTGTAGTGGGGGTACCTGGAATGCAGAAAATGGAGGACTGGTACAGAGATAGGTAAACATTTTTATAAAATTTTGTCCTGACTTATGTTTAGGGTTAGAGAATTCACCTGATTTTGGAAAAATATGAATCTTCCTAAGAATGTACTTCTGAAAATATGTGGGAAAATATACATGAATATATAAAATTCTACACAGGCATGAGTCAATTTGAGAGTCATTTGAAATAATATTGTGTAAATATGTGGAAGACCAAATGAATCTCATATTGGTATTGAGTTGAAGCCAAAATTAGACAGACAGTGTAGAGAGATAAGTTGAGATAGAATGGAAAGAAAAGGCCAAATTGAGTGTGGAAATTTGGAGAACTATTGAAATGTTCATGCCATAAGGGCTTCCTCTAACTTTTTCTTTGTAAACTCCCCCTGTTGTCACCTGTTGCTAAATGTCTCTCTTCTTGGAAGAAGGTTAATTAGCCCCATCTCTGCCCAAATGCATGCACCTGGACCTTTTTTCTATATGTGTTTGCTTACACCTTTTGACCACTTCATCAAGCATAATCTGGTTCTAGTCACATAAGCAGAAATGAGAGATAAGGGGAAGAGAACAAGAGAAGAATGAGAGCATAGAACATATAACATGGGAATACATATGCAATCCTTGGAGTCCAGATACCACCTATGGCCCCCTTCTCCCTCCCAAAAGAAGTCTAGCTTACACCTTTTATGCTTACACCTCAGTATGCTTCTCTAATGTTATACCTCAGCATGTGAAGAAACACCACTCATAACAGATAACCAGTGGTATTACAGTAATGTGTATAAATATAGAACATGAAAATTTGGAAAGAAGGGCCAAAATTCACTGTAAAATTCATATTGTTGTTCCTGGATTTAAGAAAAGATGGAATCATACACAGATCAAGGTAAAGTATAAAATAAAATATTGTAGTGTCTAAATGTTAGGGTTAGAGAATATGGAGATATATGTATATTTCTAAGAAAAGTCTTCTTAAAATATGAGGTAAAACATACATAAGTAGATAGAATACTAAACAGGGATGAGTAAATTGAGAGTTATATGAAAATATATTATGTAAATTAGTGAAAGGAAAGATAATTCTCATGTACCATAAAAAGTGTTGTGTATGCAATTGAACACTGAAAATTGAAAATAGAAGGCCAAATATACTTGAAAATTTATAATGTGGTATGTGGATTAAAGAAAACATAGGCATTGATTCCAAAGTAGTTGCAACAGTGTATCCAGTTTGCAGTAAATTAGGGTTAGGTTTCAAGAATTAACATGTGTATGGAGATATAAGAATATTCCTAAGGATATACCTCTGAAAAATGTAGGAAAACATACATGAATATATAAAATCCAAAAGAGGGTTTAGTCAATCAAGAATCATACAAAAATATATTATGTAAATATGAGAGTCATATGAATCTCATAAAATATACAGAAATATGCATACAAATATAACATTGAAAATTAAAAATAAAAGGTGAAATACATTTAAAAATTATATTGGTGTACCAGCAGTCAAGAAAAATTAGAATTTGAGACAGATATTGGTAAAAATTAATGAAATATTTTGTACTGAGTTAGGGTTAGGGTCAAGGAATTAGCTCAAATATGGAGAAATATGAATATCCCTGAGACTGTACTTCTGTAAACAAATGGGTAAATATGGATGAATTCATACAATCTTACACAAACATGTGTCTACAGAGAGCCATAGAAAAATACATTACATATATTTAAGAAAACTTGGATTTATCTCCAATATAATATAGTAAATTTTATATTATACAAATGTTATATCACATATTTGTACTTAATTATGGTTAGGCTTACAGAATTAATATGAATATTGAGATATATATTTCTAAGAAAGTATTTTTAAAAATATGAGGTAAAACATACATGAGTAGAAAAAATGAAACAGGGATGAGTAAATTGCGAGTCATATGAAAATATATTATGTAAATTAGTGATATTAAAGATAAATCTAATGTATGACAAAAAGTGCCGTGTATGCAAATTTTACATTGAAAATTGAAAATAGTAGGCCAAATACACATGAAAATTTGTAATATGTTACCTGGATTAATGAAAAAGTAGAAAAGGATTTCAGAGTAGGTCCAATATTGTATCCAATCTGTACACAGATAGACAATAAACATGTATATGGAAATATAGGTATATTCTTAAGAATGTACCTTGGAAAATATGTAGAAATACATATATATATTTATAAAATCCTACGGAGGGATTTATCAAATGAGTCATATGAAAATATATTATATAAAAATGAGGATATCTGGATGAATCTAATATAGAATATACAGTGACATGTATGCCAATTAAACATTCAAAATAAAAAATAGAAGTGAAATATATTTAAAAAATTATATTGATATATCTGTATTGAAGAAAACTTAAAATTTGAGACAGAAATATGTAAACATTAATATCATATTTTGTACTGACTCAGGGTTAGAGTTAGGGAATTAGCATGAATATGTAGAAATATGAATATTTCTGAGAATGTAATTCTGAAAACAGGTGGGCAAACAGATGAATTCATAGAATCTTACATAAACATGTATCAACAGAGAGCCATAGAAAAATACATTATGTAAATATGAGAAATCTTGGATGAATTTCCTGTCTAATATAGTGCTCATGCAAATATTACATTGAAAATGGAAAATAGAAGATAAAATAGACTTGGAAATTTATGTGGGGGTACCTGAAATTAAGAAAATTGAGGAGTGGTGCAGAAAAAGCTAAACTTTTTTATCAAATTTTTACTGACTTAAGGTTAGGGTTAACCTAACCTTGGAGAAATATAAATCTTCCTAAAAATGTATTTCTGAAAATATGTGGGAAAACATACATGAATATATAGAATTCTATATAGGCATTAGTAGAGTGAGAGTCATTTGAGAATTTATTATGTAAATATTTGGAAGTCAGAATCAATCTCATATTTGATATATAGTTGAAGCCAGAATTAGACCAACAGTCATTATAGACAGATAAGTTGAGTTAGAATGGGGAAAAAAAAGGCCAATTTGTGTCTGGAAGGTTGGAGAGCTATTAAAATACTCATGCCTTCAGAGGCATTCCTCCAACCTTTCCATGGTAAATTGCCCCTGCTGCCACCTGTCATCCAATTGCCTCTCTTCCCAGAAAGATGTTAATTATACCCCTCCCTGCTCAAATGACTGCACCTGGACTTTTTTTCTATATGTGTTTCCTTCACACCTTTTGATCATCTCACCAAGCATAATCTGGTCATACTCACATAAGCAGAAATGATAGATAAGTAGAAGCAAACAGAAGAACAAAGAGAGCATATGATATATAAAAAGGGAATGCACATGAACTTCTTAGGACCCAGATTTTACATATGGTCCCCTCATCCTTCCCAAGAGAAGCCTATGTTACCACTTTTAAATACACCCTGTTTCAAGCTAGCTTCAATGTGTTCTCTAGTGTTATACTTCATCATGTGAGGAAACACCACTTGTCATACGCTAGCAGTATGACAGTGATGTGGATAGAAATAGAACATTGGAAATGGAAAAAAAAGTGCAAAATACACTGTAAAATTCATATTGGTGTTCCTGGATTTAAGTAATGATGGAATTATGTACAGATGAAATTATAGTATAAAATAATTGTACTGGCTTAGGGTTAGAGTTAGAGAATTAACATGAATATGGAATAATATAAATATTCCATATATATATTATAATATAAATATAATATACATATTATATTTATATTATATAAATATAATTATATTATATTTATTATATATAAATTATATAATGTATAAATAAATTAATTATATATATAATTAATTATATTTATAATTAAATTTATATTATATATAAATACATTTATATTATATATAAATAATTATATATATGAATAAATTTATATTTTATTTATTTATTATTATATTTATATTTTATATGATTAATTTATATAAAATTTATATTTTATTATTTATTATTATATTTATATAAATATAATATAAATATGGAATAATATAAATAATATAAATGTACTTCTGCAAATATGTAGCCAAACAAACATGAATATATAAAATTCTACACAGGGAGTAGTCACAGAGTCATAACAAATACATTGCATAAATTGAGAACATGAGTATGAATTTCATATAGCATAAACTGTGATGGATATGCAAATTTCACACGGAAAATTAAAAATTGAAGGCTAAATACACATTTTTATGGGGTTACATGGAATGAAGAAAAGTTGCTTTAGATACAGAAAGAGGTGAAATGTTACATAATAATTTGTAGGGACTTAGGCTTAGGTGTAGAATTAATATAAATAGGGATATATATATATATATTTCTAAGAATGTGCTTCTAAAAATATGAGAGAAAACATACATGAGTAGATACAATATTAAATAGGAATGTGTAAATTGAGAGTCATATGGAAACAGTATGTAAATTAGTGGTAGTAAGGCTGAATCTCGTATACAATAAAAAGTGTTGTGTATGCAAATAGAACATTGAAAATTGAAAATGGAAGGCCAAATACTAATAAAAATTTATAATATGGTACCTGGATTAAAGAAAACTTAGGAATGGATTCCAAAGTAGTTCCAATATTGTATCCACTTAGTACTGACTTAGGTTTAGGGTTAGAGAATTGACATGTATATAAAGACATAGGTGTATTACTAAGAATGCACTTCTGAAAATATGTGGGAAAACATACATGAATTTATAAAATTCTACAGAAGGATTTGTCAAATGAGAGTCATATGAAAATATATTATGTAAATATGAGAAAATCAGGATGAATCTCATATAGAATATATAGTGATATGAAGGCAAATTGAAAATTGAAAAATAAAAGGTGAAATACATTTAAAAATTATATTGAAGTACCTGAATTTTAAGGAAAATTTTAATTTGAGAAAGACTATGTAAAAATTAATATCATTTTTTATACTGACTTAGGGTAAGGTTTAGAGAATTAACATGAATATGGAGAAATGTGAATATTTCTGAGAATGTACTTCTGAAAACAGGTGGGTAAGCACAGTTGAATTTGTAGAATCTTACACAAACGTGTGAAGGAAAGCCATAGAAAAATACATTATGTAAATATGATAAATCTTGGATAAATATTTTATATAATATAGTGCTCTGTGTGCAAATGTTACATTGAAAATGGAAAATAGAAGGTGAACTAGACTTGGAAATTTATATGGGGGTACTGGAATTAAGAAAGTTTAGGACTGGTACAGAGATAGGCAAACATTTTTATCAAATTTTGTACTGACTTACGATTACGATTAGAAAAATTACCTGAATTTGGAGAAATATGAATCTTCCTAAAAATGTACTTCTGAAAATATGTGGGAAAACATACATGAATATAGAGAATCCTATGAAGGCATAAGTAAATAGAAAGTCATTTGAGAATTTATCATGAAAATATGTGGAAGTCAGAATGAATTTCATATTAGATATATATTTGAAGCCAGAATTAGACAGATAGTCAGTGTAGATAGATACGTTTAGTAAGAATGGAAAGAAAAGGCCAATCTGAGTCTGGAAAGCTGGAGATCTACTGAAATAGCCATGCCTTCAGAGGCATTCCTCCAACTTTTCCAAGGTAAACTCCCTCTGCTACCACATGTTGCTAATTGTCTCTTCTCCGGGAAAGTTGTTAATCATGCCCCTCCCTGCCCAAATACCTGCACCTAGACCCATTTTTAATGTCTATTTGCTCTACCCCTTAAACCATCTCACCAAGCATAATCTGGGCCTACTCACATAGCAGACATGAGAGATAAGAAGAAGAGAACAGGAGAACACAGAGAGCATAGGAAGTATACATGTACTTCTTGGGTTCCAGATACCATTAGGGCCCCCTTCTTCTTCCTGAGAGAAGTCTATGTTACCACATTTAAATAAATTGTTTCAATACTAGACTCCTGTGCTTCTCTATTCTTATACATCAGCATGTTAGGAAACACCACAAGTCACAGGTAAATATAGGAGCTCTCTCCATGCCTTCAATGCCTCCCCTCCCCTTTCCATTTCCCCATGCTGATTGGTTACTTTGAACGTTTCCCCTCCTCTTTACCCCATGCTGATTGGCTGCCTTCAGTGGCTCTCCTTTTCTCATCCCATGCTGATTGGCTGCACATCTGACATGGATCAATACCCTATTGGTTGTAACCTAACCTCAGGGCCATGATTGGTCCGAGGACCCTATATAAACTGTTGCACTAACTGAAATAAATGGGTCTGCTTCTCGATCCGGCAGAGCAGTTTTACCTATCCCCAGGGTCTGGGTGAGTGACGCCACTACCTTCCACCCCATAAACCCTCATCCTGCGGGACCCCAGACCTCGTCCTCCAGGACCCCAGACCTCATCCTGTGGGACCCCAGGTCCTTTGTCCTCTGGGACCCCAGACCTCATCCTCCGGGACCCCAGACCTTGTCCCGTGGGACCCCATTGTCCTTCATCCTCCGGGACCCCAGACCTCGTCCTCCGGGACCCCAGACCTCGTCCTCAGAGACCCAGACCTCGTCCCATGGGATCCCATTGTCCTTCGTCCTCCGGGATCCCAGAGCTCGTCCCGTGGGACCCCATTCCTCGGTCCCCTCATCCTGCGGGACCCGAACTCGTCGAGCGAACCCACGAGAGGCACGACATAAACGACATCTGGCGCCAACGTGCTTTAGTGGCCTGCTCGACCCCTCGGACTCGGAAACTCGGAAAGTGAAACTCAGAAAGTGAAACTCAGAAAGTGATTTTGTGGCGGTCCCCTGTCTTGTCTTGCTGGTGAGGGTAACATCAGCCTTTTTGTGGTCCTCTGTGTCTGTTTGTCTTTATGTAAAAAGGTTAGGTCAGGGAACATACCTCCACTCCCTGGTTCGTCCGGCAGTCACATATAAGGGTCTGATCAGCCTGGTGACTGGAACCACCATAACGCCTGTGGCGTATGGTCTTCCGAGACACGGTGTGAGCATACGGCTGTGGCCTAAAAAACCACAGAAGTCCCTCACAAAGCGCAACATACCCTGATCCTAAACATTTCTGTGTTTCTTATGTCTCATGAGACCCCAAACTTACTTTCTTCTCATAATCCTCAGTTTTTTTTTTTTCTGTCCTCTTTGCTTTTGATTTCTTTTCTCTAGCTTTTCCTCCTGCTATCATTACTGTTACTTTCACTTTAAAGTTTTTTGTCTCCACTCCTTCACCATAGGAAATCTCCTCTCCTCAGTCCTCAATGAGGCAACCCTTAAAGCACCCCCAAAACATCAATCACATAGCCCTGATCCTTTGTCTTCAACTTCCTGTGAACATCCTCTTCATGGAAATTTCCCTGCCTCTGACACCCCTTGTATTTACCCTGCCCTGTCTTGAGCACCCGGTGCAGTTACTCCTCCTCCTCCCTACCTTACTTCCTCTGCCTGTGACCCTGCTGTTCCTCTGTCATCCATACTACTTTCCACCTTGAAATTACCCTTAGGTGTCCTTTGGCAATGTGATGGACCTTTCTTATGGTCACATCTTCCCTGGAGCTCCTACCATAAAATCACCAGTCTTACCTCACAAATTATAACCTTAGCAGTAAGGCTCAGGGAACAAGCTAGATCCATCTTTAATAAGGAACCTAACATCATGATCATACCCTTTCATCAGGAACAAATCACCTTCCTCCTACAAACTTCTTTAGACTTCCAGATAATGATGGAGGGATTTCCTGGGTCACTGTCTTCCCATCTCCCTCCGTCTAAACTACTGCAAACCCTAAAGATCTTCCTTTAACAGTGACCACTCATGGTTTTCCCTCGAGCAAACCCATTCCTATGGCCCCTTGCGTGTTTACAGATGCCAACACTCATCATCTTGGATACATTATAATGGGATCTAATGTAACAAATGATCAATTTGTCCAAAGGCATTCTGATTCTGTCCAAGTAGCTGAATTGACTGCACTTATCCTGGTGCTGGTAAGATATCAGACCATTCCTCTTAATATAATCTCTGATAGCATATATGCTGTCAAGGTCTGCTCTTCCATTGCTTATTCCACTTTTAGGCCCCGGGATTGTCCTGTTGATCAGCCTATAGCTACCCAAAAGGCTGTACTAGAAATAAGACAGCAACCATGGTATATTATGCACATTCACTCCCATTCTGGGTTACCTGGCTTCCTATCAGAGGGGAATGCCTCTATTGACAAACTTGTAAGTCAGCCTAAAGTCATGATGTCTACTCTAGAACAAGCTAGAGCCTTACACCAGAGGTTTCTCAGCAAATAGTCTTCATCACTTATTGCCTGAAATTCCAATCCAACAAGGCAAACATCTCATTCATACATGCTCTTCTTGTGGTCCATTGTTACCATTGGGCCCACTTCAACCACAGGGAGTCAACCCCCGTTGGCTGACACCCAGCTCTCTATGGCAGATGGATGTCACTCATATCCCTACCTTTGAAAAACTTAAATTTGTACATGTGATAATTGACACCTATTCCTCCCTTGTGTATGCTACTGCTCTCACAGGGGAAAAAGCAGCCAATGTAATTAAGGCTCTAAAGCAAGCAATGCTATTCATGGGTGTCCCGTGGTCAATCAAAACAGACAATGGCCCAGCCTATGTCTCCTTCAGATTGAAGGAATTTTTAACTTCCTGGGGAAATTTCCCATACCAAAGGGATTCCCTATAACCCCCAGGGACAAGCAATCATTGAAAGAACCAATCACACTCTAAAGGAGATGCTTCAGAAACTTGATTCTACCGAAAAGGACCCTTCTTTGAAATTATTAGATGCATTATTTACCCTTAACTATCTCACTTTTGAAAAACAAGGCCTCAATGCAGCAATCCGACACTGGGGTCCATTTACCTTCCCTACTCCCATTCCCTTGGTACGATGGAAAGACCCTTTGACTCTTCAATGGAAGGGCCCAGACCCTCTGCTCACACAAGAGTGAGGCTATGCTTGTGTCTTCCCCCCCACAGAATCTAAGCCTCTTTGGATCCCAGCCAGGAATATTCATCCAAGCCTCTCTCAAGAAGACAACAAAACTTCTCACATGAAGAAAGAAGTCACTTCCATGAGTACCTAAAATGCAATACCCACTTATACTACTATTGGTCTTCTAGGGCATTGCCACCTCCTGGTGGGTTTGTGTCCCCACTCCTGGAATACTACTGCCCATAGGCCTTGATGACTCTGTCCTGCCCTTTCTCTTAGCTACCAATGAGTCATCACAATGTCCTGTCACTTCTGACCCCACAGTCTCTCAGACCATAGATCTTTTGAGATTACCCACTTTAGACTCTATAACTTGGAGAAACTGTCTCTCTATTACCTGACCATATATCCTCATTCATGGAGAAGACATCACATGGTCCAGTTTCATACCATGACCCTCCACAATAACATATTAAAACTTAACAAGCTCTTTTAGTTCATATCATTAAACAATTGCAGGAATGCAGGAAAATTCCTGCCACATGGATTGCAGACCTCGAGAACATAAGCAGCTCATCCACCCCCTCTTCGCTGGAAACACAAGGCTTCACAGCTTTGGCCGACCCTAACTCCAAACCTCCTTCCTTTCCAACCCTACCCAACCCCATTACTCCTCTTAGGAGAGAGCTCATTTTGGGCACGTGCATACAGGCTGATCAGCCAATGATGGGTAAGATACCCAGAGGGGCACAACCTAAGCCAGGCGCAGTCTTGTTTGTCCCTTCTCTTGCGCACAAGCTGCTAATTGATGACGGGTAAGTACTCAGAGGAGCACAACCTAAGACAGATTACAGCTTTGTTAGTGCTCCCCCCCACTCTATCATATGCAGCATGAAGTAGTCTGGAAAATCCAGCAGAATGATTCTCTCCCATGAGGAGTTTATCACAGATCCCTCCAACATGCTTGCTTATGGGCCACACAGGCCCCGTTGACCTATCAAATAAAAGTAAAAAGGGGGAAATATAGGAGCTCTCTCCATGCCTTCAATGCCTCCCCTCCCCTTTCCTTTTCTCCATGCTGATTGGTTACTTTGAATGTTTCCCCTCCTCTTTACCCCATGCTGATTGGCTGCCTTCAGTGCCTCTCCTTTTCTCATCCCATGCTGTTTGGCTGCGCACCTGACATGGATCAATACCCTATTGGTTGTAACCTAACCTCAGGGCCATGATTGGTCTGAGGGCCCTATATAAACTGTTGCACTAACTGAAATAAACGGGTCTGCTTCTCGCTCCGGCAGAGCAGTTTTACCTACCCCTGGGGTCTGGGTGAGTGACACCGCGACCGTCCACCCCATAAACCCTCGTCCTCCGGGACCCCAGACCTCGTCCCATGGGACCCTATTGACCTTCATCCTCCGGGACCCCAGACCTCATCCTCCAGGACCCCAGACCTCGTCCTTCGGGACCCCAGACCTCGTCCTTCGGGACCCCAGACCTCGTCCCATGGGACACCATTTTCCTTCGTCCTCCGGGATCCCAGAGCTCGTCCCGTGGGACCCCATTCCTCGGTCCCCTCGTCCTGCGGGACCCCAACTCGTCGAGCGAACCCACGCGAGGCACGACATAAACGACAGGTAACCAGTGGTATGACAGTCATGTGGATAGAAATGGTACATTGAAAATTAAAAACAAAATGCAAAATACGCTGTAAAATTAATATTGGTGTTCCTGGATTTAAGTAAAAATGGAATTACATACAGATGAAGGTAAAGTATAAGATCAAATAATGTACTTACTTAGGGTTAGGGTTAGAGAATTAACATAAATATGGAAAAATATAAATATTCCTGAGTCTGTACTTCTGAAAACATGTGGACAAACATGTATGGATATATAGAATCCTACACAGGGATGAGTGACAAAGAGTCATAACAAATATATTATGGAAGTATGAGAACATGAGTATGAATCTCATATAGGATAAATATTGATGGTATGCAAATTTCATACCAAAAATTAAATACTGAAGGCTATTAACAATTGGAAATATATATGTGGGGGTACATAAAATGAAGAAAAGTTGGTTTACATACAGAAATAGTTCAAATGTTACATCATAATTTGTACTGACTTAGGGTTAGTGTTACAGAATTAATGTGAATATGGAGGTATATGTACATTCATAAGAAAGGGCTTCTGAAAATGTGATGGAAAACATACATGAGTAGATAGAATACTAAACAAGGATGAGTAAATTGAATGTCATATGAAAATATATTATGTAAATTAGCAGAAGGATAAATCTAATGTACCATAAAAAGTGTTGTGTATGCAAATTGAACATTGAAAATAGAAGGCCAAATACACTTGAAAATATATAATAGGATACCTGGCTTAAATAAAACATACAAATTGATTCCAAAGTAGGTCCAACAGTTTATCCAATTTGTAGTGGCTTAGGGTTAGTTGTAAAGAATTAACATGTTATAAGGAGATATAGGAATATTCCTAAGAATGTACTTCCAAAAATATGTGGGAAAACATACATGAATATATAAAATCCTACAGAGGGATTAGTCAAGTGAGAGTCACATAAAAACATATTATGTAAATATAAGAAAGTCAGAATGAATCTCATATAAATATACAGTGATATGTATACAAATGTAACATGGAAAATTAAAAATAAAAGGTCAAATACATTTAAAAATTACTTCAGTGTACAAGAATTTAAGAAAAAATAGGATTTGAGGCAGATATATGTAAACATTAATATCATGTTTTGTACTGACTTAGGGTTAGGGTTAGGGAATTAGCACAAATATGGAGAGATATGAATATTCCTGAGACTGTACTTCTGAAAACAGGTGGGTAAATATAGATAAATTCACAGAATCTTACACAAACATGCATCAACAGAGAGCCATAGGAAATACATTATGTAAATATGATAAATCTTGGATGAATTCCTATGTAATATAGTGGTATGTATGTAAATGTTACATTGAAAATGGAAGATAGAAGGTGAACTAGACTTGGAAATATATATGGGGTTACCTTGAATTTAGAAAATTGAGTACTGCTAAAGAAATAGATAAACATTTTAATCAAATTTTGTACTGACTTAAGGTTAGCATTAGAGGATTAACTTGAATTAGAGGAAATATGAATCTTTCTACAATTGTACTTCTTAAAATATGTGGGAAAACATACATGAATATATAGAACCCTATACAGGCATGAGTAAAGTGAGAGTCATTTGAAAATGTATTATGTAAATACGTGGAAGTCAGAACGAATCTCATATTTGATATACAGTTGAAGCCAGAATTAGACAGACGGTCATTATAGACAGATTAGTTGACTTAGAATGGAAAGAAAAGGCCAATTTGAGTCTGGAAGTTTGGAGAGCTTTTGAAATAGTCATGCCTTCAGAGGTCTTCCTCCAACCTTTTCATAGTAAACTCCTCCTGCTGCCACCTGTTGCTAATTGTCTCCCTTCCCAGAAAGTTGTTAAATATGTCCCTCCCTGCCCAAATATCTGCATCTTGACCCTTTTCTATATCTGTTTGCTTTGTGCCTTTTGACCATTTCATCAAGCATAATCTGGGCCTACTCACATAAGCAGAAATGAGAGATAAGAAGAAGAAAACAAGAGAACAAAGAGAGCATAGGTCATATGAAAAGGAATACACATGTACTTTTGGGATTCAGATACCACCTATGGTCCCCTTATCCTTCCCAAGAGAAGTCTATGCTACCACTTTTAAATACACCCTGTTTCAATGCTAGCCTCCATGTGCTTCTCTAATGTTATACGTCAGCATGTGAGAAAACACCACTCGTCACAAATACCAGTGATATTATAGTGATGTGTATAGAAATGTTACATTGAAAATTGAAAATTGAAAATTAAAGAGGCAAAATACACTATAAAGTTCATATTGGTGTTCCTGGATTTAAGTAAAGATGGAATTATGTGAATATCTACTTTCATTTTCTATTTTGACCACCTCAGTGTAAGTGATTCCTTCATTTTTAATTAAGAATCCTTTTTTCTTTTCTTTTTTTGTTGTTTTTTGTGTTGTTATTGCTATGCTGATTGGCTTATATATATATACATATGCATATTTATATTTTTCTCATTTTTATTATATGTGTAGTTGTTTTTCCTTGCCTTGTCTTTTGAGGATTAGTATTTTTTTTTTATTTATTTTTCTCAAAAGTTGCATTTTAATACATGCTATCAAACATAACAGAAAAAAAACAAATTTTCAGAAGCTGTACACACTATTCACTGAAAATATTTGTTGAGGCAAATAGAAAAAAATTTATTACAATCATAATTTTTCTAACTGCACAAAATTATAAGCAGATTACATTCTTCATATTAAACATCTTTATATGCACTTTCAATGAACAGTATTAGTATTTTTGATTAATATATTTTTGTTTTATTTTGTATTGTTTTTATTTGTTTGTTTATCAATTTTTATTTTTCCCTGACAACATCCAAATTCTATCATTCTACTTTACTTTCTTTCTTCTATTTTTTCTACTTCTTCCTTATAACCATCACATGCTACATCTCTTCTGTATTCTTTATGCACTTTTTGAATCTGTAAATTCTTTTCTACCTTCCTATCACATTTTCTTTTCTCTTAATTAACTGTATATTTATGATTCATACCATCTTTTAGCAGTGACTGATTGACATAACACCTGCCTTCACTATTAATGCTGTTGCCATTATTATTGCTGTGGATAACATAGTTGACACATGCTGTTTGTTTTAATGCCAGATGTAGTTCATGGTTACTTACTTATTTTGCTGTTGGCAATTATTAATCCTACCTTTTCAGTTTGTTTGTCTGTTTGTTTGTTTGTTTCAATGTGTAGATGTCATAATAGGAACCAGACATTTAGTTAAATACTATATTTTTTTTGCATCAGTTTCTGATATATTTTGTGTTTTTCTATTCTGTTATTTGCTTGGAACTTACAAGGATACTACAAGTTCAAAGAGCAGATACTCTGCTGCTGAACTAACTTCAAGCAAAAGACAACATGCCTTGCTCTACACACAAATTAATGACACTCAATCTTCATCTATACATTAATACAAAGATTGCAAGAGACAAAACTTAAAATTAAGAGCCAAGCCCCAAGTAGAAATGACAAGGAGTTGGAGCATACGTTCCACCTCATGAAATCCACTGCTATAGTAAAAACAAAGAAATTAACACAAAGGTGCACATACCACATCTTTCAGGGTATCTCATTCTAGATTACTTTAAGACACTTTGGCAAATGAAGATTGTGCTATTAAAACACACACACACACACACACACACACACACACACACAAGAGTGGAAGAGAAATCTCTTTCAACAGATACATGAAACCCAACACATAAATACAAGAAATATGGGGGAAAAAACAAGCTAACACAACACCTAAAGTTCATCAGCAAATGACCCCAGAAATATTGAAGTGGATGAAATATTAAATAAACAATTCAAAAGAATCATTGTAAAAATGATCAATGAATTCAAGAGAACACAGAAAAACAACTTAATGAATTAAAGTAGATAATATAAAATATGAGTTAGAAATTCAAAATAGAGATAGAAATATTGAAAAAGAACCAAACAGAACTCTTGGAAGTGAAAAACACAATAAATTAAATAATATGTTCATTTGAAAAATTTTCCAATAGAATAGACCATGTCGAAGACAAAATCTCAGAGCTTGAAGTCAAAGTGACGAGCTTTAAACATTCAGACTGTATTAAAGAAATAAATAAATGACCATGTTCATAATATACAAGTACTCTGGGAAAACACAAAGAGATCAAATTTGAGAATCAATGAATCGAGGAGGGTTGTGAGATGCAGATTAATGGAATGGATAAACTCTTCAGGGAAATAACAACACAAAATGTTCCAACACTGAGAAATAGAAGGGCATCCAGATACAAGAGGCATTCAGAACCCTCAAAAAGACAAAATCAGAAAGAACCTCTCCACAACACATTATAATTGAAATGCCTAACATACGAAACAAAGATAAAATTTTAAAATCCTCAAGAGAAAAATGTCAGGCTGTATTTAGAGGCAAGTCAATCAGAATCACTTCTGATTTCTCAGCACGAACTCTACAAGCCAGGAAGGCTTGAAATTATGTGTTCCAAGGCCTGGAAGAAAATAGCTGTCAATAAAGAATGCTATATCTAGCAAAGATATTATTCAAAATTAAAGATGAAATGAACATCTTCCAAAATAGAAGAAATTAAATAAAAAAGACTGCTAAACTGGTACTACAAAACTCATTTAAAGAAATACTGCACACAGAAGAAATCAAAACAAAATTCAGAGTTTATGAAAAAATAAATCTAACTTGAAGCAAATTAGAAAATTCAAGTTGCTAAGCAAATTAGAAACATGACCAAATAAACTTGATCAATAAATCAAAACAGCAGGAATTAATAAAAATTTCTCTATAACAACACTGAAGGTGAATGGTCTCAACTCTCCAATTAAAAGATGTAGGCTGGTATAAGGAATTAAAAAACAAGACCCAACTGTATAATGTTTGCAAGAGATGTATTTTACAGGCAAAGATAGCCATAGGCTGAAAGTGAAATGATGGAAATTAATATTCTACATTAATGGAGCCCCAAAATAAACAGAAGTATTTACTCATATACAGGAAAAAGCAGATTTCATACAAAATTAATCATAAAAGACAAATAAGGTCACTTCATAGTGGTAAAGGGAACAATCCAAAACAAAGACATAACAATAATAAAATTTATACCCCAAACATGTTTACATAAAAGACACAAATTGAAACCTCAGATAGACTCCAGTACAATAATACTGGATGTTTTCAACATACAGTTTTCATTATTGGATTGGTCATCTAGTCAGAAAAGCAATCTTTGGACATAAAAAATATTATAAATCAAATGTTCCTAATAAACATTTATAAAATGTTTATCTAAGAAGAGCTGAATACACTTTCTTCACAGCAGCTCATGGAAATTTAAAGTATACCATATTTTAGGCCACAAAACAACTCATAGAAATACAAAAAAAAAGATATAATTTTTAGCATCTTGTCAGATCATAATGGAGTAAAATTAGAATCAACATAACAAAAGCCTATAGAAAATATATAAACACAGAGATTGAATAGTACACTTTTTAATTTTTTTTTTTTAGTTGCCAATGGACCTTTATTTTTTCATGTATTTATATGTGGTGCTAAGGATTGAACCCAGGGCCTCACACAGGTGAGGTAAATACCCTACCACTGAGCCACAATCCCAGCCCGAAGAGTACACTTTTGAATGATGAATGGGTGATAGGAAAAATCAAGGCAGAAATTAAAAATCCTTATGTTCAATTTATAATAGTGAGAAAACTTACCAGAACCTCTAGGACACTATGAAGCCCACTCTAAGAGGAAAGATAATAGCTATGAGTTTCTAAAACAATTTGATGCATTTCAAGGCCCTTCCAAATAAAAAAGGACGAACCAATTCAAAACCAGTACAAGGAAAGAAATAAGATCAGAAATTAAATCAATAAGCTTGAGAATTAATAAACAATATGAAAAATCAATGAAACAAATAGTTCTTAGAAAAGATAAACAAGATTGAAAAGCTTTTAGGACAACTAAAAAAGAAAAATAACCACTTAATTAATAAACATATAGATGAAAAAGGAGAAATCACCACAGACCTCTCAGAAATCCAACAGATCCTTGGGGACTATTTTGAAAACTTATACTCCAATAAATTGCAAAATGTAGAAGAAATGGAAACATTTCTAGATAAATAAAAGCTACCAAAACTGGATCAACAGGATGTAGAAAAACTAATAGCTTAATAAATTGTAATGACATATAAAGAGTAATAAAAATCCTTTCAACAAAGAAAAGCCCAGAATCAGATAGATTCTCAACTGAATTCTAATAATCATTTAAATAATCAATGCCATTTCTCCTCAAATTATTCCATGATATAGAAAAATATGGAACACTTTCAAATTCATTCTATGAAGCCAGTATCACAAAAACCAGATAAGGGCACATCAAGGAAAGACAACTATACACCAATATCCCTGATAAACTTAGATATAAAAACACTTTATAAAATATTAGCAAATCATGTTCAACACCACAATTAAGTTAGTTTTATCCCAGAAATGTATTGTTTTGTTTTGTACTGGTTAATAAATGGGATAGTATCAAATTAAAAAGCTTCTGCATAGCAACATAAATACTTATGAATGTGGAAAGAGAACCTACAGAATGGGAGAAAATGTTGGCTAGCTACTCTTTTGACAAAGGATTAATATTTAGAATATATAAAGAGCTCAAAAAACCTTACACCAAAAATTTAAATAACCTAAATAATAAATTATAAATGAATTAAACAGATACTTCTCAAAAGAAGAAATATAAATGGCCAACAAGCACATGATATCCCATATCATAAGCAATTAGGGAAATGCAAATCAAACTACACTGAGATTTCATCTCATACCTGTCAGAATGGCAGTCAGTAAGAATAAAAATAAAAATTGTTGGAGAGAATGTAGAAAAAAAAGAATACTTTTACACCATTGGTAGGACTGTAAATTAGTATAATCCTATGGAAATTATTATGGATGTTTTTCAAAAGACTAGGTATAAAACCAACATATGACCTACCTATACCACTTCTCAGTATTTATCTGAAGAATTAAGATCATCTTCTTTTGGTGATACATGCATACCCATGTTTATAGAATCACAATTCACAGTAGCCAAACTATAGAACTTACACATATACACAGAGAAATGAACACACTCACATCCAAAAATATGCACTCAAAGAGATACCAATATAGATGAACACTCACAGATACCCACCCACAAGAACATGAACAACCAAAGCCAAACAGAAACAGAAATACACATGGAAATGCATACACAAAGTCCAATGATAGAGACAAACAGACATGCACATACATAGACATGTAAACACACACACACAATGACTTATCAACAGTCATACACATATCTCAGGCATTCATGCATGCACATAGAGACATGTTACACACATGGAAACAAACACTATGTACCCGGAAACATGCACACACAGAGAATTCATCTCATGCACATACACAGAACTCAGCCTTAGATGCGAATTCACAGAACATATTCAGACTGAAAGCACATAGACACACACAGGTATGCACAAAAGCAGAGAAATACACCCAGTCTACACAGACACAGACATGCACGCACACATATACATTCATGCTGCACACAGACACACACAAACATATGTACATGCAGATACAAATGGATAGAACACACACAGACACAGGTAAAAACCCATATACAAACATATGCTCACAAATATGTATATATACAAATGCAAGTCATGAAAAAATTTCATATACAGATTCTCAGAGACATGTACAAATGTATACACAAAGATTCCCATGTTCATGTACACCACATACACACTCAGACTCATACACATGTCCACACATATCACGTACACACAGAGGCACATGCAGAGAATCTCAGACAGACAAGCACACATGCATACACTGAGACATGCATGTCCACACAAAGAAGCACACACAGACACTTTGCACACACCAATACATTTCCACATATATGCACACACAAGAGATAGATATATAATTCCACAGAAACTGAAAAACTGAGATTGGAACATTCTCATTGACACACAGAGACTACAAACACAGACCCATATACAGATATGTACACATACTTACACATAGACATGAATATATACAAACATATGAAGACAGAAACATGGCCACACATTTAGACATACACAAACCTACAGACATGCAAACACATAGTCATACATAGATATGCAAGTGCACCCAGTCACATATATGCACATAAAGACACATGCAAAGATATATGGAACACATCTGCATACATAAATATACACTGACATGCACACTCATGCACACACAGACACAGACACACCCGCAGACATGCACACTCACACAGATGCACACTTACAGAGATATGTATATACAGGGACACAAAGACACAGATACGCACACATAGTCATACAAATAACCATAGGTGTTTATATACTTACAGACATACAAATATGAACACACACAGACTTGCACTCATATAGACATTTCCTAGAGAAATGTCCATATGCAGAAATAAGCATAAACTCAGAAACACTCACCAATATGGACATACAGACATACAGAGAAAGAGATAAGCCCACATGCACATACAGAGACATAAAAACACACAGACATGCACACACACATACATGCACATATGTAGATATGTACTCACATATAGACAGAAAAAGGTGTGCATGCATGCATACCTAGAGATCACAAAATATACTACAAAGCTATAGTAATTGAAGAATTATGGTATTGGCACTAGAAACCAAAATAAGACCAATGATTTAGAATACAAAATTCAAACATAAATTCATGTATACAGCCAAATGATTGCTAACAGAAGCACCAAGAACATACATAGGGAAAAATACAGTCTCTTCAACAAGTGATGCTGGGAAAAATAGATATCAGAACACTGAAGAATAGAATAGACCCTTATCTCCCACCATATACAAAATATACTTAAATATAAGATTATACTTAAATATTATACTTAAATATAAGATTTTACTTAAATATAGGATCTGAAGCTATAAAACCAAGAAAATATAAGGAAAATGCTTCAGGATATTTGTCTGGGCAATAATTTTTTGTTGTTGTTGTTGTTTTTGTTTCTAACCCAAAATCACAGGCATCAAAAATAGACAAAAGGGAATATACCAAAATAAAAATCTGCACAACAAAGAAAATCAACAGAAGGAAGAGAAAGCCTGAAGAATGGAAGAAAAAAATTCAAACTATTCTTTTGACAAGAGATTATATAAAGTATATGGAAAGCAACTTTATAGCAAAAAAAAATCCAATTTAAAAATGGACAAATGATATGGATAGACATTTGTCAAAAGAAGGCATGAAGGTGGCCAACAAGTATACGAAAAAATTCTCCACAAAAATAAACATGGGAAAAATGCAAATTAAAACTACAAGATAGCATTTTACTCCTTTAAGAAAGACTAATACTAAAAAAGTTATAAAATAACAAATGTATGTGAGAATGTGGAGAAAAGAGAGCACTTATGTACTGTTGTGGAAATGTAAACTATTATAAATATAGAAAACAGCATGGAGTTTCCTTAAAATCCTAGAAATAGAAACACCCTTTAATTCAATAATTCCACTAGTGAGGATACATCTAAAAGGAAAAAAATCAGTACATCAGAGAGGTGTTTACATTCCTTTGTTTATTGCAACACTATTTAAAATATCCAAGATATGGAATCAACCAGAGCGGTCATCAGTGGAGGAATGGATTAATAATATATATGTAGAAATGTGAGTCATAAAAATATGAAATCCTGTGATTTGCAACAACATGAACAAGCCTGAAGGATATTATGTGAGATTAAAGAAGCCAAATGAAGAAATACAAATGCTAAATATAAATATAAATGTTCTCAGCCAATTAGAATTTAAAGCAGTTGACCAAATATAAATGAAGTGTAGAATTGTGGTTACTAGAATGTGGGAATAGTACAGGGGAGAGGAAGACAGGGAGAAGTTGGTTAATGGGTACAAAATTTCAGTAGAAGAAATTAGTTCCACTGTTTTATAGCGCAATTGGGTGACTATAGTTGATAATCATGTATGATTTAAAAGTAAAAAATAAGGTTTTGAATTTTCCTAACACAAAGAAATGTTTGAAGAAATAAATATCATTTTGATTTCATCATCACATATATTCATGTATTGAAAGATCACACTGTAGTTCATAAATATATACAATTATTTTGTATCAATTAATGTAAATAGTAAAAACAACCAAATGAGAATGTGCTCAAAAACAAATATTGTTTTAAACCATTGTATTTTGGACAATTTTAATGCATTAATTTATCTCATAACATGGGATTTACAAGGAAAAAATTGAGACCCGTTTATATAGAGTAGGTTAGGCAACTAGGAAACAAAGGTAGGTAATGGCAAGTTCTAAATGGCCTTATCAATCATTATACAGTTCTTGATCTTTAGAGTATGTTAGTTATCCATTAGGTAGGTTTTTCTTTGTACTTTATTTTTTATATGTTCTTTGTAGTTGTTCTTTGTAGTTATACATGGCAATAGAATGTATTTTGACATATACATTACTGAAGTATAGGAATGCAATTGATTTATGGGTGTTAATTTTATATCCTGCTATTTGCTGAATTCATTTATGAGTTCTAGAATTTTCTAGTGGAGTTTTTTAGGTCTTCTAAATACAGAATAATGTCGTGCGCAAATAGAGTTTCATTTCTTATTTTCCATTGGGAAGTTGTGAGTAGAGGAGTGACAAGATCTAACTTCAGACTTACATGTTCTCTCTTGGAGCTACGTTTCTTAAAAGAGACTTTAGGATAATCAAGGGGAAAGAGTTGGAGCAGGTAAACCAATTAGATTAGTGCCATAATGAGAGAATACTATTGACTGGTAGCAATGACCAAAAAAATTCAATTCTGGATATATATATTTTTTGATATAGTTAACTTTTCTAACAAATCGAATATAGGATACAAGAACAGGGACTATAAGATATGAAAAAATTGCTCTAACGTGTTTTGATGATTTGCTGAGATGGGCCCTGAAGGAGTAACAGGGTACTAGGGGAAAGAATACTCAAGAGAAGTTTTGTGCATGGTTTGTTTGAGACGACTTTTATATATAGAAATAAAATTGTTGAATTGAGAGAAATCGTTGAATATAAATTGTTGAAGTGTAGAGTTTAAGAAGTCTGAGAAAAAAGACAAACATGAAATTTGTCAAAATGTAGATGGATATAAAACCATGAGAGAAAATACTAATAACAAGGGAGAAAGTGTAAATAGAAAAAAAAAAGGGTAAAAAACTGAGCTTTGAGGCTATCAACCTCAAGGTACCAGGAAACATGAAAGGGACCTGAAAAAGACATTGAGAAGTGAGATGACAATAAATGGTGGTGGAATATGGAATTCTGAATATCAAAAATGTTTATTAAATAGAGGGAGTAATCAACTGTTTATGGTACAGATAAGATGTTGGGAAATTTTTATTGGATTTGGCAATGCAGAGGTCATTCGTGACTTTGCTAATAATCTTTTCAGGAAAAATGGGAGAACTGGAAACCATGAATTTGGAAAGCTCTTTGGGGAAGATATGCTGTAAAGTGGAAGCGAAATGGAGCAATATCTGAAAACGCATGTGAGATGAGTGATGAATTCATTTTAAGCGTAAGAGAAACTGAAGCTTTCTGATGGGGAAGTTTCGGTTGAAAGGGAAAATTAATAATGCAGCAGAGTTTGATAAATTTTTTGGGAGAGAAGATGGGTAACTAGTCCACAAAAGAAGAATTTAGCACAAAATAGTAGTTTAGTCAGTTCATTTACATATCAGAGGCACTGTAAATGGGTGGTAAGTGAACTAATGTGGTAGTGCGAATTTTTGAATGTACTCTACTACTAAATTGATCTTTGTTTTTGTTATTCAGGGTAATTAGAAACAAAACCACCAAGAGTGAGGACAAGGGACAGAATATTAGAAATCTGAGGAAAGAAATAAAGGTATAATTAAGAGATAGCATATATAGTCTTGAAAATGTAGTAGGATCCCTGGGTCACATTAGGAGTTCACTTGAGTTCTTGTAGTAAATTTTAACTCAGATATTTAGCATGAGGTGTGCTTCACATCAAACTCAGTTGTATAAATGCAAGTATAGAGCTGACAGAGTTGAAATTAAATAGGATTGAGGTTTTCCAGAAGAGTAAGCAGAGAGAGAGAAATGGGAACACATGAAAGGGAATAAATATACTGGTTTGCCATGGAATTTCAGGTACAAAGAAAATATAATAGATGAGAAGAGTGATGGACATTGCAAATATGCCACATAGGATCAATTAAATTTGAGGTGATGGTGTATGAAAGGAATTTTGGAGCTGAGGTTCGTGAATAAATGTTAAACATCTTGAAACATTTATAATGTATATATTTATTGAGAATTTTAGTAAACAACATGCTGAACCTTTAACAATAAAGCTTGAAAAACTCTGAAATTGCTCATGTGTCCTGCCATCTCAAACTGGGCTCTGTCACCTTAAAAATGAATTTCTAACTTTCTTGTAGAAACTCCTAGGTCCATGAGATACTGCATTCATAGCTCATTGAATGCTTAGCATCTCAGAAGCTTAAATCTTTCCCTCTCTGCCCTTCCCAGTTGACTTAGTTTAATCTATTTTTCAGTGTTGCCTTTGTTTGTCTGGCTTGTATGGATCAATGCAAAAAAGAATTGTTGTTTATTTAACACTTAATGTGGCATATTAAAATGGAAAATTTTATTTATGATTTGTAATATTTGTAAAATAATATTTTCAAAACATTTAATGCTTTCATAACAGATAAAATAATTTGAAAATGTAATGATTACTTGATAACCTCTCTAGTTTTTCCCAATACTTTTCTCCTCAGACATTGTATGTTTCATGATGTGAGATATTTATTCTAGTATCCCATCCCAAAATATGTTTGAGCCACTATGGTAAGTGTTGTAAACACCTGTAATAATGAATATGTAAACTTACATTTGTGTAAGACTGGAAAAATTTTTCATAAAATATCAATTTTTACTAGGCCACTAGATGACGCTGTTATCCTATTATTTAGGAATGTGTTAAAATCCCTAGAAGGTTTTAAACTATATTCATTTATAATTATGCATGAAAGTATTGATGTATATGTGAATAATTACATGAAATGTCAGCATGTGTAATGGCTCTACTAACCTACCCTGTAAACTTCAGTTTTATATAATAAATATCTATGGTGAATTTTTAATATTTTAGATTATACCAGAGAGGAACAACTTTACCCAAATACAGATTATAAGAAAACATTTGAAAGATACCAGATATTTTCTACATATGACGTATGGATTGAAGTATGGATTTTTACAATATTAATCAAGTAAAGATTTAATCCATTTCCTATTATATATAAAATTTAAGTTAATATATTTTTTATATAAAGTATATCAAAGTAGATTCTGTTAGAGAAGTGAAATATCTCTACCCATTCTACTAGGGAACAACAATGTATCATACATCAATGTTACATCATATATATCTGGCCTACAGTCATGCTTTTATGTCCTACATGCTCAATTAAATGTTTATTGGATGAAAGCTGTGATAATAAAAATGAAAAAATATGGGACATTATACATAATAAAGGAAAAGTGAATTGCACAATAGTATATGTTTTAGTCAGCTTTTTTGCTGCTGTGATCAAAAGACATTACAAGAACAATATAGAGGAAGAAAAGTTTATTTGGGGGCTAAAAGTTTCAGAGGTCTCAGTCCATAGATGGTCAACTCCATTCCTCAGGGCTGGAGATAAGGCAAGACATCATGGCTTGCAAAAGTTTGGCAGAAAAAAACAGATGGAAATACCAGGAAGTAGAGAGACCAAGCTTAGCTCACAAAATTAAAACCCCAAAGGCATGCCCCTACCTGCCTACAGTCACCATTCAGTTATTCCCTGTCAGAAGATTAACGCATTGATTAGGTTAATGCTCCCATAACCCAATCATTTTACCGCTGAACTTTCTTACATTGTCTCAAACATGAGCTTTTGGGAAACACCTCCTATCACAACTATGACAACATATTAAAACAAAAGTAATACATGTCAATTTTTTTACCTTAAATATATCTTTGCCAAAAGGTTTAAATTGAGTACCCCTCCTCATACTCTATTCATTTTAAAAATAAGAGAAATTACCTCAAAGAGAAAATTTTATGATAAACTTTGGAACAGATCCCTACTATTCAGTATTTATGATTGGAATAGATTATCACTGTCCTGAGTTTTAGTATTAGAGGTTGAGATTTCTTTATGAGACACTAAGGAATATATTGATTTCTATTTAAATCCTTCAAAGAATTGACAGGACATACATAATGCTCTCTGAAAAAAAAAATAGCTTGAGCTAAAACTAGAAAAACCTTAATATTTATTTTTAGGCAAAATAGAAGACTTCAGATGATATATGAGAATAATCCAACTTAATATATAAGAAGTTTTAGTGGTTACTCCTTAATTCTAAATAAATTTACAGAAAACCAAGTCAAATTAGAACCAAAAATGACTTTTGTACCTATCTACTTTAAAACCCTGTTATCTGCACAATAATTTATGTAAAATGGACACTATGTCCTAGAAATCACAAGCATCCTGAAAGAATTCTCTGGACATGAGGACTTAAATTTGACAAAAGCATGAAGTTTTGAATATTCATCATTTTTTAGGATGCTGGAGAGATTGAGAAGGATTAAAAAGGGAAATTACATAAAATTATAATACACAAAAATGTATCTTGAAAACACCAACTATTTATTGTACCTCAGGGAAACAATAACAATAGCTATAGCTAATGTTAATTGAGCACTTATGTTTTCATCAAACTCATGTGATCCTCACAACAGTAATGAGAGGGATGTGTGATTATTATCATAATTTTACAGGCAAGCAGGTTGAGGTGCTGGGAATAATATAATTAACCTAAGGTCATAATTGGGATCTGTATGTAAGCTGATTGGATCAGAACACATACTTCATTGGTATTGTGTGTAAAAGAAGAAGAAGATATTAGGTATAATATAAATCAGAGCTCAAATCCTTGACTTGGCTATTTGTGTGAACTTGGAAAAGTTATCTATCCTTTCTAAACCTGTTTTCTCATTCATAGAAGAAAACTGGTAATATCTTCTTTTTGGTAGTGTGGTTAGAATTATTTGTAAGAAATGTTTGGTAAAGCATTACTTGAAGATTAGGGAGTTTTGATCTTATATTAAAATGTTTTTGATAATTTTAACTTTCTTATTAAAATTTGAATTTTTTTCTTGTTATTTAGAAAAATGAAGGAGTAGTAAATCTTCATATGATTGAAGAGATGTACTTCTTCATAAATCAAATGCATTAATCTATAAAAATGTATACTTTCTGTAACACTAAAATGTAGAAAAGATATACTGTGTTGAAATTATCTTCTTTTATGTATTTTCATTTTCTTTCTTCAGTTATTAATTGCTAGCTTTATTAATTCACTCAATACATGTTTATCAAGCATCTATTATTAGGTCAAAGATTAGACACGTGTGTGAGGATACACTAATGAAAGAACAAACAAATATGTCTGCCTTTAGGAAGTATATTTGAGTAGGAGAAGACAAGAGATGTAATAAAACCAGTAAATTATATATTCAAGTATAAGATTATAGGTGCTTGTTAAAATCTAGTTTGTTAAAACAAACAGAAAAGATTACATTGAGGTAATAGAAATTAGGAGTTTCAGGGTAGGAAGGAAAGGATAAAATTTTATATAAGACTGTCATTGTAGGCCTTATTGAGAATAAAATATTGTAACAAAGAGAGGTTTTGAATTTAGCACATGGCCATTTAAAAGTACATTGGCACAAAGACCCTGCACAGTGCTCAACAAGGAAGCCAACATAGCTGCTGCAGAATGAGAGAGGAGAGGAAGAGCTGCAACCAAAAAAGCAACTGATGCCAGATCAAGTAAGGACTCACAGGCCACTTAAGGGTTTGTACTCTGAATTAAAAAGAGAGCTACTACATAATTTTTGAGAGTGCTCCAACTTAATTTGTAAAAGGTTATTCTGGGTCATGGGCTGGCATGAGATTGTATAAACACTTATACAAACATGGATGATATTCAGGATAAAAATGATGGCATATTAAAATGGGCTGGCAGTAATGGAGTTGTCAGAAATGATTTGGGATATAATTGAAGACAGAGTCAATAGGATTTCTTGAAAGATTGAATGTGGGGTGTGCTCATTGACTAACCTATTCACAGGTCATATCTGTACTCAAGGTGATAGGAATATTGTATATCATATCATATTGTGTATATATATTGTGTGTCATTCTTAGAGTGTATCCATCACAGGAAGAAACAGATTGTAATGGAGAAATATCAACATCTATAGATATGTTTTACTGGCAGACTTATGTTTCACTAGACCTACTTCTGGCCTGTCTTAAGGCAGAGTCTATAAATAGCCTCTTTTGTCTTGAGTTTTTATTGATGCTAATTGGATATAATGTTTGTGTAGTAGGTGTAAATATGATTATCAACAATCTGTGCAGAAATATAGGGCTTTTTGTTTGTTTTTAAGTTTGGTTTTCATTAAATGTCCACATTCGAGGTATGTTTTATCTCTTTAGAAATTTCTAACTATCTTCTGTGTAAACCCAAATTCAAGGTTTGTATCACGCTTTCTTCCAAATGTGGCCAAGGCAATGAACACAAAGTAAGAGAGAAACTTCTTGGCCTCAGCCATTATCTGTCCTCTACTCTCATAAGATGAATCTCTTCAGGTTCCGCCTTTGGTAAGTGGTCTCTAGCTTCCCTAGTCTGGGCTCTTCTCATGACGTGTAGTCCTCAGTTTATGCAGGTTATTAAATGTCCTTTTGCTCCCACTTACTAGGTCCTTTTGGATTTCAAAGCCTGTCTTTATTGATCTCTGAAGCTTCCCTGGACAATGGTGATTTTCCTGTTCCACTGTGTAACCCATGCAATCTCAGATACCTAGATACAATGTGTTTTCTATTACTAAATGAGGGAAAATCTACACTATTGGTGGGCAGAGTACATGGAGAAGGTTGCTGCTTTGCACATTTCTAAATAAGAAGTTGGAAACAGTTTTCTCTACTATTTGATCCTAAGCCTTAGAGAAAGGTTTCTAGTCCTTTCATTTTTAGGACTCAGTTTGGTTGCAATGAGAAAGGACAAGGGGAGAAGAAACCCAAAACTGCATTTGCTTCTCTTATTCCTTTCATCTCAGTGAAGCATCTTTGAGCCTGGGAATAAAATGGAGAAATGATGGAAGGGGACAATTGTTTGATGCTTAGCTTAGTTTCTTTCCATGATGTGAATCTTGGCTTTAGATACTTTTATTGCTTCCAAATTCCATGCCAGTGGCTCTTATCCTTGTCTCAGATCCTCTTACATTCTTAAAAGACTATTGAGAAGCCCAAAGGGTTTTATTATAAAAGCTGAACATATCAATAATTACTATGTTAGAAATCAAAATTGAAAAATAAAATGATTTAATTCGAAAATAACAAGAGCAAAATTGGAATAAGATCATAAATTTATTTCTAGTAATTTATTTATTCTTTTGGTTCCAGGGATTGAACCAGGGGCATGTTACCACTGAGACACATCCCTAGTCCTTTTTCATTTTGTATTTGTAGACAGGGTTTAACTAAGTTGCTTAAGGCCTCACTATTTGCTGAAGCTGGCTTTGATCTTGCCTTAGCCTGCTGAGCTGCTGGGATTACAGAAATCATTACTATACATGGCTAAGATCATAATGAATTAAATACAAAACAACCTTCATTTTCCAAAAGGAAAGAAAATTAGAAGAGTGACATTTTGTGTTACAGTTTTACAAATCTCTTTTAATGTTTGACTTAATAGAAAACTGCTCAATTCTCCTATTTCTACATTTAATTTAATTTCATATTGTTTTTGTTGAACAACATAATGAAAATCTTGGGTGACTCAAATATGTATTTGTGAAATGGAAGTACATATTTATAATCTTTATAGATAATTGTGAGTATTTTAATACTGTTTTAACATGTTTAAACTGTGACAAGTGCTATTTTTGGGGGGGGGGTACTGGAGATTGAACTCAGGGGCACTCGACCACTGAGCCACATCCCCAGCCCTATTTTGTTTTATGTAGAGACCGGGTCTCACTGAGTTGCTTAGCACCTCGCCATTGCTGAGGCTGGCTTTGAACTCACTATTCTCCTGTCTAAGCCTCCCTAAGCGCTGGGATTACAAGCATGAGCCACCACGCCCGGCTCAAGTGCTATTTTTTTAAAGAATATTTGCAATGTGGAATCTGAAAGTAAATCAATGAACTTTTCCTATTATTCTTTATTAATGTCTACTGGCTTATCTTGCTCTGAGAATGCTCCTTTTAACATCATAATGGTTACACAATGTATAAAGATTTTGTGATGCCATGCACTGGTCCTTTGGAAAATATTGGTTCACTAATTTATGCAGATTTTCCAAGGGTTGATACTTGCCTTTTATATCATTAGAAAATCACATTTGTTAATATTATCACCAGTTTCATCAGAAAGGTCTTTATATATGAGTATGCTGTCAAGTTCATGGTAGTGGATATATATTCTTAATTCTGACTTGAAAGTTCAAATTTTATTATTGGCAAAAATATTGTCAATTGTTTTTGTTGAACTGACAGGCTCACTTTGTTCATTTTCAGGAAAATATCTGCCAGTGGCTCAAGTCTGAATAATCATAGTTCTGTTAGTACCTCTTTCAAGTAATAATGACATTCCAAGAATAAAGTTCAGCTTGCAACTCAATTGCTCAAGAGCTTTTCCTTTAGTCAACCATCTACTTTAGCATGTGGCAGAAGTGCTATAAGCAAAAGTCTTATTTTGTTATACATAATATAAAAAAGAGGTTGGCTAGATGGTAGGCTAAAAGGAAGCTGCATTCCTTGTTGTTCCATGACCTGGGATTCAAGCACTGAAATACTGTTTCTCTGCAGAGGACCCCAGGCTGCCTCACCTGTGCAGGATCCCTGGCCCTCGCAGACCCCCACCTACCAATGTGAGTCTCCCTCGATTGCCTCCATCTTGGGACACTGTAACTGCTCTTTCTTAATCTTTTGCTACTTGTAATTGCTCTCTTATCTCTTTGTTAGAATGATCAATGGTTGCCTTTATTTGCTCTCCTATTTCTTTGTTGGATTGATCATTTTTTGCCTGTAATTGTTCACTTATGTCATTCTTTAGTTCGCTGGTCATTTTAATTATATACATTTTGAATTCTTTCTCTGACATTTCAACAACTATGCTGTCAATAGATTCTGTTACAGTGGTATCCAGGTTTATTTGGGGCACTTTTTTCCCTTGTTTTTTCATGTTGATTGTGTATCTTCCTTTCTTGAAATACCAATCTGAGGTATTGTGGCTTCTATCCTATAATCTTGTATTGACACTCCAGATTACCTGTGTCTCACCTTGGAGTTACTTCTGTTCCCCCAGTGTCCCCAGATGGGCACTACTGCCACTAAAGTTGATGGCAGATGTAGTGGATGACTTCTAGAGGGCAGTGGGAGTGGCCTTGGCTGGGCTCCTGAGGAGGCCCCTGAGGGCTGTTTTGCCCCTCTCTTGCACTCTTGCTGGTGAACAGGAACTCTGGATCGGAACTGGAGGCGGGCCCAGGTCTCACTTAGGAAGGGTCACAAGCAGGAGAGTCTGTGTGCAACCCTTACAGTGAGTGTGTGCTCTCCTGGGGCTGGAAGCTAGCAGGCTCTGGTCTGCCTTCAACTGGGCACCCCTGGCATTTCTTAAGGGCTGTTTTGGGCCTTCTGTCTTGCCTGACCTCAGGAACTCTGGAGCAGAACTGAGGTGGGCCCAGAGCGCACTTGGGTGGGGCCTCTTCATGGGATCTCTACAGGCAACTCTTACCCTGGGTATGCCTTTCTCTGTGGCTGGTGGCTAGCAGCCCCTGGTCTCCTATTGGCTGGACACCCGTGGAGTTTCCTGAGGGCGGATCTGGGCCCTCTTTGGCTCCTGCCGGTTCACTACAAATCATATTTCAATAATAACCCTGAATGTGAATGGACTAAATTAAAAGACATAAATTGACAGACTGGATTAAAAAAACAAACAAACACCCAACAATATGCTGCCTTTTTTTTTTTAACATTTATTTTTTAGTTGTAGGCAGACAGAATATCTTTATTTTTATTTTTTTTATGTGGTGCTGAGGATCGAACCCAGTGCCTCACGCATGCCAGGCGAGCATGGTACCACTGCGCCATAACCCCAGACCCAATATGCTGCCTTTAAGAGACTCATTTCACAAGAAAAGACATCCACAGATTAAATGTGAAAGAGTGGAAAAAAAACATATCACTCACATGGACTGCATAATCAAGAAGCATTTTCCATCCTCATATCAGATAAAGTGGACTTCAAACCAAAGCTTGTAAAAAGGGATAAAGAAGGACATTTCATACTTCTTTCATACCTCAAAAAGACATTATTAATCATAAATATTTTTGCCCCAATGGGGCATCTACATATATCAAACAAATCCTTCTGAACTACAAGAATCAAATAGACCAAAACACAATAATACTTGATGACTTTAACACAGCTCTCTCATTACTGGATAGATCTTCCAAACAAAAACTAAACAAAAAAACCATAGAACTTAATAAAACAATCAATAATTTAGGCTTAACAGACATATATAGAGTGTCCCATCCATCAATGAGTGAATACATTTTTTTCTCAGCAGAACATGGATCCTTTTCCAAAATAGATCATATGTTATGTCACAAAGCCAGTCCTACCAAATACAAAAAAATAGAGATAGTACCCAGCATTCTATCTGACCACAAACAAATAAAATTAGAAATCAATGACAGATTAAAAAATAGAAACTATTCCAACACCTGGAAACTAAATAATACACTATTGAATGATGCATGGATAACAAAAGACATCAGGGAAAGATAAAAAACAAATTCTTAGAGGTAAATGAAAACTTTAATACAACATATCAAAATCTCTGGGACACTGCTAAGAGGAAAGTTCATTGCATTAAGCTCATTTATTAAAATAAGTAAACTCAAAAAAATAAATGACTTGACCCTACATCTCAAAGCCCCAGAAAAAGAAGAATAAACAGACACCAAAAGAAGTAGAAGACAGGAAATAATTAAAATCAGGGCTGAAATCAATGAAATTGAAATAAAAGAAACAATCCAAAAAATTGACAAAACAAAAAGCTGGTTCTTTGAAAAAATAAACAAAATTGAGAAACTCTTAACAACCCTATTGAAAAGGAGAGAGAAAATGCAAATTACTAAAATTTGTGATGAAAAAAGAAATATCACAACAGACACTATTGAAATACAGAGGATAATTAGAAACTATTTTGAAAATTTATACTCCAGTAAAATAGAAAACCCTGAAGACACTGACAAATTTCTAGATGCATATGACCTAACCAAACTGAACCAGGAGTTCATACAAAATTTAAACAGACCAATTTCAAGTAAGGAAATTGAAGATGCCGTCAAGATCCTGCCAACCAAGAAAAACCCAGGACTAGATGGATTCTCAGCCAAGTTCTACAAGACCTACAAAGAAGAATTAATATCAATACTCAAACTAGTTCATAAAATATAAAAGGAGGGAACCCTTCCAAACTCATTCTGTGAGCTGAGTAAAACTTTGATTCCAAAACCAGACAGAGACACATCAAATAAAGAAAATTTCAGACCAATATCCCTGATGAACATAGATGCAAAAATTCTCAATAAAATTTTGGCAAATTGCATACAAAAACGTATCAAAAAATAGTGCACCATGATCAAGTGGGGTTTATTCCAGGGATGCAAGTTTGGTTCAACATATGGAAATTAATTAATGTAATCCATCACATCAATAGACTTAAAGGTAAGAGTCATATGATTTTATCAATCGATGCAGAGAAAGCGTTTGACAAAATACAACATCCTTTCATGTACAAACACTAGAAAAACTAGGCATAGTAGAAACATAGTAGGAACTTTGTAAAAGCTGTCTATGCTAAACCCAAGGCCAACATCATCCTAAATGGAGAAAAATTGGAAGCATTCCCTCTAAAAATGGGAACAAAACAGTGATGCCCTCTTTAACAACTGCTATTCAACATAGTCCTTGAAACACTAACAGGAGGAGTTAGACAGATGAAAGAAATTAAAGGGGTATGAATAGGAAAAGAAGAACTCACACCATCATTATTTGCAAATGACATGATTCTATACTTGGAGGATCCCAAAAATTCTACCAGAAAACTTCTAGAGGATTAATAAATGAGTTCAGCAAAGTAGCAGTTTATAAAATTAGCACCAATAAATCAATTGCATTTCTATACATCAGTGATAAACCCTCTGAAAGAGAAATGAGTAAAACTATTGCATTCACAATATCCTCCAAAAAAATAAAATACTTGTGAATCAATTTACCAAAGAGGTGAAAGACCTCTACAATTCAAACTACAAGGCACTAAAGAAAGAAATTGAAGAAGGCTTTAGAAGATGAAAAAATATCCCATGCTCCTGGATAGGCAGAATCAATATTGTCAAAATGGCCATACTATCCAAAGCACTATATAGATTCAATGTGATTCCAATTAAAATCTCAATGCCATTCCTTATAGAAATAGAAAAGGCAATCATGAAATTCATTTGGAAGAATAAGAGACCCAGAATAGCCAAAGCAATCCTGAACAAGAAGAATGAAGAAAGAGGCATCACAATACCAGACCTTAAACTATACTACAAAGCTATAGTAACAAAAATGGCATGGTACTGGCACGAAAATAGACATGTAGACCAATGGTACAGAATAGAAGACACAGAGACAAACCCAGTTAAATACAGTTATCTTATACTAGACAAAGGATCCAAACACGTACACTGGAGAAAAGATAGCCTCTTCAACAAACGGTGCTGGGAGAACTGGAAATTCATACGCAACAAAATAAAACTAAGCCCTTATCTCTCACCATGCACAAAATTCAACTCAAAGTGGATCAAGGACCTGGGAATTAGACCAGAGACCCAACACCTAATAAAAGAAAAAATAGACCCAAATCTTTATCATGTCAGATTAGAACCTTACTTCCTTAACAAGACTCCTATAGCACAATAAGTAAAATCAAGAATCAATAAATGGAATGGATTCAAACTAAAAAGCTTCTTCTCTGCAAAAGAAACAATCAATGAAGTGAACAGAGAGCCAACATTCTGGGAACAAATCTTTGCCACATGCACATCTGATAGAGCACTAATCTCCAGGATATATAAAGAACTCAAAAAACTAACACCAAAAAAACAAACAACCCAATCAATAAATGGATCAAGGAGCTAAACAGAAAATTCTCAAAAGATATACAATTGATCAATAAACATATGTAAAAATGTTCAACATCTCTAGCAATTAGAGAAATGTAAAGCAAAACTACTCTTTCATCTCATGCCAGCCAGAATGGCAATTATCAAGAATACAAACAACAATAAGTGTTGGAAAGGTTGTGGGGGACAAGGCATGCTCATACAGGTAGGACTGCAAATTGTACAACCAATCTGGAAAGCAGTATGAATATTCCTTAGAAAACTTGGAACGGAACCACCATTTGACCCAGCTATCCCACTCCTTGGTCTATATCCCAAAGACTTAAAAACAGCATATTACAGTGACACAATCACTTCAATGTTTGTAGCAGCTCAATTCACAATAGTTAACTGTGGAACCAACCTAGATGCCCTTCGATAGGTGAATGGATAAAAAAACTGTGGTATATGTACACAATGGAATATTACTCAGCAATGAAAGAGAATAACATTATGGCATCTGCAGGTAAATGTATGGAGTTGGAGAACATCATGTTAAGTGAAGTAAGCTATTCCCAAAAAACCAAATGCTGAATGTTTTCTCTGATAAGTGGATGCTGATCCATAATGTGGGGGAGGACATAGGAAGAATGGAGGACTTTTGGTCACAGGGTGGGGGAAGGGGGCATGGGGGACAGTAAAGATGTTGGAACGAGATGGACAGCATAGCCCTAGCATTATGTGTGAATGCAGGTATGTTGTGATTCTACATCACGTACACCCAGAAAAATGAAAAGTTGTGCTCCATCTGTGTACAATGAATCAAAATGCATCCTGCTAGCTATCAGGTATACCTAAGTAGAATAAACAAATAAATATATAAAATTTAAAAATAAAAAGTCCCACACAGTATGGGAGATGGCCTGACCTGCTATATCCACACAGTCCCTCTGAGATATGTATGACCTGCCAAGATGCCAGTCAAACTTCTGACTGCAAGACATCATGAAACAAGACTCTTCCCTTGAAACCTTATCTCTGCCATTGATGTATTCCTGTAAATAAATCATGAGAGCAATTTTGTCTTGTCTTGCTCAGCTCCCGTATGGGCTAGGATCTATCAGGGGCTCTATCCTTTCAAACTATCTTTCTTTGTCTTTTGTTCTTTACTAATTATTTTAGACTTTAATTTCTCAGATGGCTTATATCCTCCTTGTCAGAAAGAAGAATCCCCCAAAAGAGATGCTGGACATCTCCCCTTAGTGCAGTTTTCCAATGCCAATTGGAAAAGTAATATGTATATTACTTTTATAGTAATTGTATAGTAATGCCAATTGCTATACACCAGGAGTTTCATCTCCAAGACCAAACTTCCCACCCTAATAACATTTATCATCCTGAGGGTGGAGATATCAGCAAACATCAGACAACTCCGCCTATCAAATGAGAAGGGAAACAGGAAAGATACTGAATGCCAACAGAAACAATCCTTCAATTTTCCTTCAAGAATTTTTTTCTCTCTCTTTTTCCAGCCCTCACATTTCCAGCATTTGTGAAACCAAGTACTTTTCATGCATTAGACTACTAAGGACTGGGATATCTGAATAGTATATTATAGTTGTGTTGTATATTCTTTTATCTTTTATTTTTTATGTTTTTTTCTTTTTCTTAACAATTTTATTTGTGTTTTATACTCTCTCTATTTTCTTCCAACTTACCTGTCTACCCAGAGTCTCTTTCTGTCTTTTCTTGAGCTACAAACCAATTTCTTTTGATTCTGCTTTCATGCTCCTAAAATATAACAACTCTATATCCTCATCTCCTACCTCAACATCTAATCCTATACCCCTCCCCCATTCTCTGTTTGTTCACCATTAGAAACTATTGACCCTTTTGCAAATCTCCTGTTTATATTGTAGGTAATAATTGAACACACCATTTCAGTCTATTGCAACAAAACTGTAAATGTCTTAATAGGAGCTATTTGGTTTAAGCCTGCATATTGTTTGCATTAATGTGTGTTAATACTGATCTTTCACTTGAAGGAGAGGTATTGCAAACATGTAGAGACACTATAAGTCAATTGGGTAAAAACTGTGATACTCAAATCTGCACTGCTAGAGGGGAAGAAACACAAACAACATGAAAAAAAAAAAAAAGAAAAGAAAAGAAAGTGCCCCAAACAAACCAAGATACTTTATTAATAGAATCTATGGCCAGCACAGCAGAAAAAAGTCAGAGAAGGGGTTCAAGATATACATAATTAAAATGTTCTACAAAGTAAAGGATAATATAAGAGAGCACACACAGGCAACAAAGATCACTTTGATCAAGAGCTACATAAGCAAATACAGGAAGCAAAAGATTACTTCAACAAAGTGACAGAGATTTTGAAAAATAAACCAGAAATCCTTGAAATGAAGGAAACAATAAACCAAATTAAAAGCACAATAGAAAGCATCACCAACAGACTAGATCACTTGGAAGACAGAACCTAAGACAATGAAGATAAAATATATAATCTTGAAAGTAATGTTGACCACACAGTGAAAACGGTAAGAAATCATGAGCAGAACATCCAAGAATTATGGGATAACATGAAAAGACCAAATTTAAGAACTATTGGGATAGAGGAAAGCATAGAAATACAAATTAAAGGAATGAACACTCTATTCAATCAAATAATATTAGAAAATTTTCCAAACCTGAAGAATAAAATATAAAGTCAAATACAAGAGGCTTACAGGACACTGAATGTACAAAATCACAACAGATCTATACCAATGCACATTATAATAAAAATCGCTAGCATACAGAATAAAGATAGAATTTTAAAGGTCATGAGAGAAAGTAATCAAATTTCTTATAAGCTGAAATCAATTAGAATCTCTGTAGATTTTTCAACCCAAATACTTAAAGCCAAGAGGTCCTGGAACACTATATACCAAGTTATGAAAGAAAATAAATGATGGGGCTGGGGTTGTGGCTCAGCAGTAGAGTGCTTGCCTCGTATGTGTGAGGTGCTGGTTTCGATCGTAAGCACCACATAAAATAAATAAAAGTGTTGTGTTCATCTATAACTAAATAAAATATTTAAAAAAAGAAAAAGAAAATAGATGCCAACAAATAATCTTATGTGCATAAAAATTAAACTTTATGTTTGATGATGGAATAAAAACCTTCCAAGGTATACAAAAGTTAAAAGAATTTACAACTAGAAAGCCTGAATTACAGAACACCCTCAGCAAAATATTTCATGAGGAGAAAATGAAAAATAATAATGAAAATCAGTAAAAGAAGAACAACATTAAAGGGAAAGCCAATCAAAGGAGAAACCAAGTCAAGTTAAAAACCAAAAATAAACCAAAATGACCAGGAATATAAACCATGTCTCAATAATATCCTTGAATGTTAATGGGCTAAACTCATCAATCAAATCATAGGATGGCATACAGGATTAAAAAAAAAAGAACCAGAATATGCTGCTTTCAAGAGACTCATCTCATAGAAAAAGACATTCACAGATTGAAGGTGAAAGGTTGTGAAAAAAACATACCACTCACTCACATGGATGACATAAACAGGCAGGAGTTTCTATCCTTATATCAGATAAAGTAGATTTCAAGCCAAAGTTAGTAAAAAAGGATAAAGAAGGACATTCCATACTGCTTAAGGGAACCATACATCAACAAGACATAACAATTATAAATATATATGTCCCAAACAATAAAACATCAACATTCATCAAATTCTTCTCAATTTCAAGAATCAAATAGACCACAACATAATAACACTGAAAGATGTTAACACATCTCTTTCACCACTGAATAGGTCTTTCAAAAAAAAAAAAAAAAAAAACTAAACAAAGAAACCATAGAACTCAATAATATGATCAATAATTTAGACTTAACAGACATATAGAGGATACTTCATTCATCAACAAGAGAATACACTTTTTTTTCTCAGCAGTACATGAGTCCTACTCCAATGTGGACCATATGTTATGCCACAAAGCAACTGTTAGCAAATACAAAGAACAAATAAAAATAGAGATACTACCGTGAATTCTCTCAGATCATAATGAAATAAAACTAAAAATCAATGATAAAAAAAAAGAGAAAGAAGCCACCCCATCCCCAGGAGACTAACTTATATGCTATTAAATGAACAATGGATAGCAGAAGACATCATAGAGGAGATTAAAAAATTCTTAGAGGTAAATAAGAACACTGATAAAACATATCAAAATCTCTGGGAAACTATGAAGGCTGTGTTAAGAAGAAAGTTCACTGCAAAGAGTTTATTCCTTAAAAGAATAAAAAAGTCAACAAATAAATGACCTAACATTACATCTCAAAGCCCTAGAAAAAGAAGAACAAATCAACATCAAAAGTAGCAGATGACAGGAAATAATTAAAATCAGAGTGGAAATCAAAGAAAATGAAACGGAAGAAACAATTGAAAAAAACAGACAAAATGAAAAGTTGGTTCTTTGAAAAAAATAGATAAAATTGATAGACTCTTAAGCACACTAAAAAAGAGAAGGAAAAAGAAAACAAATTACTAAAATTCATGATGAGAAAGGAAATTTCACAATAAACACTATTGAAATAAAGAAGGTAATTATAAACTTTTTTGAAAATTTATACTGCAATAAAATAGAAAATATTGAAGACATCAACAAATTTCTAGAGTCAGATAATCTACCCAGACTGAATTAGGAGGATATATACAAGTTTAACAGATTAATTTCAAGCAATGAAATAGAAGATGCCATCAAAAGCCTATCAACCAAGCAAAGCCAAGGACCAGATGGATTCACAGCTGAGTTCTACAAGACCTTCAAAGAAGAACTAATACCAATACTCCTCAAATTATTCCATGAAATAGAAAAAAAGAAGGAATACTTCCAAACTCATTCTATGAGGCCAGTGTTATCCTGATTCCAAAACTAAACAAAAACACATCAAGGAAAGAAAACTCCAGACCAATATCTCTAATGAACAGAGATGCAAAACTTCTCAATAAAAGTCTGGTAAATTTAATATAAAAACATATTAAAAAGATAGTGCACCACAATCAAGAGGGGTTCATCATAGGGATGCAAGGTTGTTTCAACATGTGGAAATCAGTAAATGTAATTAATCACATCAATAGATTTATAGATAAGAATCATATAATCATCTCAATAGATTCAGGAAAAGCATTTGACAAAATACAGGACACCTTCATGTACAAAACACTAGAAAAACCAGGGATACTAGGAGCATATTTCAACATTGTAAAAGCTATCTATGCTAAACCCAAGGCCAACATCATCCTAAATGAAAAAAAAAAAAAATGAAAGCATTTTCTCTAAAAACTGAAGGAAGACAGGGATGCCCTCTTTCACCACTTCTATTCAACATAGTGCTTGAAACTGTAGCCAGAATAATTAATTAGATAAAATAAATTAAAAAGATACAAAAAGAGAAAAGAAGAACTCAAACTATCATTATTTGCTGACAACATGATTTTATAAAGAATAAAAAAAATCCACCAGAAAGCGTCTAGAACTAATAATGAATTCAGCAAAGTAACAGGATATAAAATCAACACCCATTAATTAAATGCATTTTTGTACATCAATGATGAAATCCTCTGAAAGAGAAATTGGGAAATCTACCCCATTTAAAATAGCCTCAAAATAAATAAAATCCTTGGGAATCAACCTAACAAAAGAGGTGAAAGACCTCTACAGAATGCTAGAGAAAGAAATTAAAGAAGACTTTAAGAAGATGGAAAGATCTCTCTTGTCTTGGATAGGCAGAATTAATATTGTCAAAATGTCCATACTAACAAAAATATTGTATAGATTTAATGCAATTCTAATCAAAATCTCAATGACATTCCTCATAGAAATAAAAAAAGCAATCATTAAGTTTATCTGGAAAAATAAGAGACCCAGAATAGCCAAAGCAATCTTTAGTAAGAAGAGTGAAGTAAGTGGCATCACAGTACCAGAACTTAAACTATACTACAGAACAATAGTAACAAGAACGACAATGGTATTGGCACCAAAATAGACTTGTAGACCAATGATACAGAACAGAGGACATAGAGACAAACCCACTTAAATACAGTTATCTTATACTAGACAAAGGAGCCAAACTCTTACACTAGAGAAAAGATAGCCTATTCAACAAAAGGTGCTGGGAAAACTGGAAATCCATATGCAGCAAAATGAAATTAAACTCCTCTCTCTCACCATGCTCAAAATTCAAAGTGGATCAAGGACCTGGGAATTAGATCAGAGACCTTGTGCCTAATAGAAGTAAAAGTAGGTTCAACACTTCATCATGTTGGATTAGGCCCCAACTTCCTAACACTACTAAAGCACAAAAAATAAAATCATGAATCAATAAATGGGATGGATTCAAACTGAAAAGCTGCTTCTCAGCAAAAAAAAAAACAAAACAAAACAAAAAAATCAATGAAGTGAAGAGAGAACCTACAGAATGAGAGCAAACTTTTACCACATGCACATCAGATAGAGCACTAATCTCCAGGATATTTAAAGAACTCAAAAAATTTAACACCAAAAAAAAAAAAAAAAAAAAAAAAAAAAAAAAAAAAAAAAAAAAAAAAAAAAAACCAAACAAGCAAAAAAACACAACCCAATCAATAAATGGGCTAAGGAGCTGAACAGACACTTAGAAGAAGATATATAATCGATCAACAAATATATGAAGAAATGTTCAACATCTCTAGTAATTAGAGAAATGCAAATTAAAACTAAGATTTCATCTCACTCCAGTCAGAATGACAATTATCAAGAATACAAGCAAAAATAAGTTTTGGTGAGAATGTGATGAAAAAGACATGCTCCTACATTGCTGGTGGGACTGCAAATTGGTGCAACCAATCTGGAAGGCACTATAGAAATTCCTTAAAAAACATGGAATGGAACCACAATTTGACCCAGCTATCCCACTCCTGGGTCTATTCCCAAGGACTTAAAAACAACATACTACTGTGATGCAGCCACATCGGTCTTTATGAAGATTATAAGTGATGCCATTTACTTCACTCTTCTTACTAAAGATTGCTTTGGCTATTCTAGGTCTCTTATTTTTCCAGCACAATTCATAATAGCTAAACTGTGGAAACAACATTGATGCCCTTCAATAGACAATGGGATAAAGAAATTGTGGTATATATACACAATAAAATATTACTCAGCATTAAAAGAGAATAAAATTATGGCATTTGCAGGTAAATGAGTGAAGTTGGAAAATATAATACTAAGCAATGTAAGACAATCCCAAAAGCTGAATGTTTTCTCTGATAAGTGGATGTTGATCCATAATGGGAGGCGGCCATGAGATAAATGAAGAAACTTTGGAAAGGGAAAAGGGGAGGAAGAAGAGGGGAGGAAACATGGGGATAGGAAAGATGGTGGAATGGGATGGACATTATTACTGTAGATACATGTAGGATTGCCTGAATAGTGTGACTCTATTTTGTGTACAACCAGAGAAGTGAAAATTTGTACTCCATTTTATACTATGAATCAAAGTACATTCTGCTGTCATGTATAACTAATTAGAACAAGTAAATAAATAAATTTTTTAAAAAGGAAAAACAAAGCCAGGTGCGGTGGTGCAAGCCTGTAATCCCGGCACTTAGGGAGGCTGAGACAGGAGAATCTAGAGTTCAAAGCCAGCCTCAGCAACGGCGAGGCACTAAGCAACTCAGTGAGACCCTGTCTCTACATAAAACACAAAATAGGGCTGGGGATGTGGTTCAGTGGTTGAGTGCCCTTAAGTTCAATCTCCAGTACCAAAAAAAGAAAAAGAGGAAAAAATAAAAAAGACATGCACTCAAGGGCTGAAGTAAATTAATATTAGTAATTTTACTGCTTTGCCAGGGACTTCTTGTTTCAATATGACTAATAATTTTTATTGGCGTATACTAATTATACAAAACATTGGGTTTCGTTGTGGTATATCCATATATGCATATAACAGAAATTTTACCCTTCAATACCTCTCCCAACTTTCCCTTCCTCCTTCTCACTGATCACCTTCCTCTTCCCCTAACAGTCTCCTTTATACTTTCATGAAAATTGCACTTATTTCATTTTTTTCCACATGAGAGAAAATTTAGACTTGTCTTTCTGATTTTGGCTTATTCTGCTTAACATGATGTTCTCCATTTCCATCAATTTTCCAGCAAATGACATAACTTCAGACTTCTTTATTGCTAAATGTCAAGTGATTCTAACTTTTAAAAAGGATCAATAATATTAGTACAGATGATTCCACTGTGTTTACTTATGTTGAAGCACTGAATGTTTGTTATTGCTATTGTACCACCAATGAAATTATCACTACAAGAACTAAGGCATATAATCAATTAGTATTATTTTAAAAATAGTTTTGACTTACAGACCTCCTGAATGGGATCAGACCTGCCAAGGGTCTGCAGACTATACGTTTTGAATACTGTACTAGAGTTCTCAGACTATACCATAATAGAGGTACCATCTATTAGTTAATATCCTGAATAACATTTAACATCTGATGCTGAATTTAACTGTCATCTACATCTCTCTTGTAACTGTGTTCTTCCTACCAGGATATACATTGTTTGTCCTGAATATTAACAGCCTTATTTTTATACTAAATTATTATTGATTTTCTTAAAAACATAATACATATACTTGGAAATAAAAATTCCAATATTTCTCCCTGGTTTTGTACTCAAGTCCCACATAGCAAAAAGAAACTCATTTTCACTATTTCTGTTTAAATTCTATTTATTCCATCTTTAATTCCAGTTGCCTTTTTACCTTTAATTTCTTGATGTCAACGTTAAGAAGTAACTATTGGTTCCAATATGAAGGAAGAGACATTTAGCTTATTTATATTGTTTTTCTTACACTTTCAGCTTCCTAGTTTTTTAGTATATACTTACATACTTTTTTGTTTCTGGTTCTTTTTTTGATTATGTCTGTGTCTTTAAAAAATAATGTAGTCAGGTATCAATTTCTGCTAAACTAAACACAGGCCAAAAGCAAACGAGACAGATTTTGGATGGTAGATCCTTAAGAGAAATGAGGGAGAGAGGTTGAACTATTCAAGCCCAAATTCTTCCAATTTTACTACTGAGATGATTAAACTACTCCTTTGCTATGGCAGAGGAGATGGGAGACATCGAAAATTTAATGTTGCAACAACTGATATACCTCCACATGGTAAAATAAAGTAGGGGAAAAAACAGTACCTTCTCCTTACCAGTGGTCACATTTGATTTCTCTAGACAGATGGGAAAATCAAAGCCCCAAAAGTCACCTACCTAATGTTCTTTAGTTAAGATCAGATGTTGGACTACAGTCTATTCAAAGTGTTTGAAACTTTGAAAATTATTTATTAAATGAAGAAGACCATCTTCTTTGATCCAACTATAAAAATTATGCATAACATTTAAGAGCACAGTCTTGTTCCTATTCAGTTATTGATTTGAACAGAGCATTTTGGCATCAGAAATGAAGACAGCAGGCATTTCTTAAACTTAATTTATTCCCTCCTAACTAAAAAGCAGCTTGATGAAGACAGTTTTATGTAAATTTGCCACAGATTCTGTATGCTTTGGAAATGTTTCACATTTCATTCAATTTAATTCAGCTTTCTTTATTGTAAATGTGAACAAACATATTCTTCCTAACAATATTATGGATACTATATGCTATAATCATTTAATTTAGATTTGCTTTGGCTTTCTAAAATACTAAAGGTATTTTAGTGTATAATTTTATATATCAGCTTGATTTTTTCTCAGGATACCCAGGTAGTTGGTTAAATATTATTTATGAATGTGGCTGAGAGAATATTTCTGCATAAGGTTACAATCAATTGGTATGTTAGAGACAATATCCAACCCATTGAGGGCTTGAAAAAGATTAAAAAAAAAAGGATGAAAGCTGAATTAACTCTGCCTGGTTGCTTGAGCTAGAACTGTAATCTTCTATTCTCAGTGCTTACTTAGTTCTTTAACTCCAAACTGGAATCTATACCATTAGCTCTCTAACTGCAAGGTCTTTCAACGGTACCTCTGGCTTTCCTGGGTCTCCAGAGTGCAGATGGCAGATTGTAGAACTTCTCACTTTCAAAGTCATTTAAGCCAATACCTTATAATTAATCTTATATAAAAGAATACATACATACATGTGTATGTGTGTGAATATGTATTTAATATATATATTATTTATATATATATTTATATATATTTATATATATATTCTTTTTTTTAAATATTTTTTTAGTTGTTGATGGACACAATGTCTTTATTTTATTGCTTTGTATGTGGTGCTGAGGATCGAACTCAGGGCCTCACGCATGCGAGGCAAGCGCTCTACCGCTGAGCTACAATCCCAGCCCCTATATATATATTCTTTTTATATTTTTATAAATATACACACATACACACAATTATATTTCTATTGGTGCTATTTGAGAATTCTGATATATTGAGATATTTCACCTGAATCTGGCAAGTTAATATGTTTTCTTATTGACTTTATTCATGATTTCTTTGTCTCTAAGAGATTTGCCAAAGGATATGTTTGATATATAGCCAGTTCCAATTTCAGTGATTTATCAATCTTTATATTCATGACTTTTAAGAATAGGCTAAGAAGTAATGAAAATGCAAATGTTGGGTTAGGCACAGGATTAATGAAAGAAGTTTCAAGGGAAGATTAATTCAATAAACTAATAAATAAGTAAAAAATTTGACTCTACCATTTGTCAAGATTAGTGCCATATAGAGAATGCATATGGACAAAAATCAGGAACATTAAAGGTTAACTAGTAGTGGTAGCCCTGGGTGGGAAGAAGCAGTCCCAATTTTGTTAGGCACTCTTGGCTGACTCTACATATTCTTTGGGATAGAATCAATGCCACACTGTGTGTTTTAGGTTTCTCCAGAGATACAAAAATGATAGGACCTCCATATCTATCTGCTTGTCTATCTACCTATCTTCTGTAATCTAAATATTCTATTATCTATCTATCTATCTATCTATCTATCTATCTATCTATCTATCTATCTATCTCTATCTGATTTATTATGAGGGATTGACTCACTTGCTTATACATGCTGAAATGTCCCATGATCTCTTATCTGGAAGCTGAAGAGTCGGTAAAATTGGTCATGTAATTCAGTCTGAAACTGAAGGCCTGAGAACCAAGGGAGACACTGGTTTAAATCCCAGTCTGAAGGAAAAGATAAGATGTTAGAGAGCCAGACAAAGAGGGAAACATTCTTTTCTCTTCCTCCTTTTGCTCTATCCAAGACCTCAAAGAGTTGGCTGATGCCCACTCACTTCAGGGGAGCTAATCTACTAAATTCACCCATGCAAATGCTAGTGTCATCCACAACCAACCTCCTAGATACACCTAGTAATAATCTTTGATCTGGCTCAGTCAAACTGACCTAGAATTGACTATCACACTGCCTTTATTCTTCATCATCAAAGGCCAAATTTATAGTTTGTTCTTATAAAATGTAGTCAGCTCTTGTGATGTTAAGTGAAAAGATGATGAACATTCCAAGCCAACTAAGAAATAATTTCTTAAGGGCTATCTACCACAGAGTATTTATTTCTGGTACCATGACTGCTAACTGTTTGGATATGAGTGTTTGTGTGTGTTTGGGGGGCAGGTAATGTGGAGTATAGGCAAGAATACCTAAGTTGTCTATGATCATCAAGCAGAGCAGAATTTTGGAAGATTAGAATTTAGCTATACAGTATAATTTGAAATTATAGACTACCTTCACATCAAAATAATATTTGACCAGTTTAGTGCCTCTCATCTGTGAGTTGTTCCTTAGGACTTAAAATATATCTCCTAGAAAATGCAGGACTGATATCTCTGAGAAGCATAATATTATGCTATTGTAAGCCACTAATATTGATGGATTGGTTTATTAGCTAGTACTGAGACTGGTCCTAGAGTAGATGGAACATGGGAAAGAATATTTGGGAAGAGAAGTGGAAATCAGACATATTCTAGATAGGAGCAATGTGTGTGTGGTGTATGTGTGCGTGTGAGTGTGAGAGAGACAGACTTGCTACATGAAGATAAGGTGAATTGCAACATGAGGAAATATGATATCTAGAAGAGAAAGGGACTTGAACAGAGAAAAAAACTATGGCAAATGAAGACAGACATTTAGCTCCATGTATTTTGTTCAGAGATTGTTTTCTAGATTTTTTAAAATGGGCATGTTGCTATTTGGTTATTTTTTTAAAAATTATTGGTACATTCCAGTTATATATTAGTGGTATTCATCATGATAAATATATCATGCCATGTCATGCACATGGCAAAAATTGGTCTATTTCATTCCCTAATACCCCCCCTTCCTTTCTCTTTTCCCCTCCCTTGATCTTCTTTCTCTATGCAACTTGTATCTTTTATATTTTCTTGATGTTCTTTTTCTGTCTTTTTTTTCTCACAGATGAGAGAAAGCATATTACTTTGACTTTCTGAGTCTGGCTTATCTCAGCATGATGTTTTCTGTATTTTTTATATAGGAAAGACTAGCTAACACCTTTTAAAGCTCTAAAGAAATAAAGGAGTCCATTTGTGGAGAACAGAAAAGAATATTGGGAGTCAGAAATTGCACAACCACCTGAGTTCTCAAGTCTCAGAATCAACAGCTGTGTTATTGCCTTATTCTTTTATTCCATAGTCCCAAAAGTGATGTAGGAGCCTCTTTACATCTGATAGAACTAAAAAGAAAAAATAACAAATAACACTGAAATTTAGGAGGATTTTAAAAATTTCTACACAAAGTTTTACTTATTCCCTACTCAGAAACATTGCATACATCTCTATTTTAAATTCTTTTAGTGGTGGTATCTATGTTCTATAACCACTCCCACTGTCCCCCCCAGGCAAAATTATCAGTACCTACTTATTACTTAAAATCACCAGTCCCGAAATCTTCATTTTCTTATCAGAGTTTATTTTTTTACATGAGGTACCATGCCACGATCAGTTATATCCAGTTTTTTTTTCTTTTAATAAACTCAGAGAAAAAAATGTTTACTGTAATTTTCATTCAACGTGAATGACAAGAATATTATAGCTATAAACATGGATATAACCATCTTATTTCTTCCTGAGGAAGGTTCATATTTTAAGCAATGAAATAGGGAATTCTATACAAAGCCATTTTTAAATCATGTTATCTCTCATTCTTTTCCATGTATATTTATGCTATTTTCAGAATAGCATGATTGACTGGAGTATGTAGTGTAGAAAGTATAAACATCCTCTGGAATTAGATGCTATATTCAAGACACACTGAATGGTCAAAAATCCTTTCAAATCCTTACAACTGTATGTAGCATCAAACTCCATACTTGTGATGGAGTTAATTTTGGTGCTATATCTTCCCTTTTCTCCTTTCATTATATAAGCATTGAGTATATTTTTAATAATTATTTTAGAGGGTGAATTGTTCAGTCAAATCAATTTACCTCAACAAAAGGATACTATTGACAACTTATTTAGAAGTTCAAATGTATATTTCATCTTTAAAGTATATGTGTATAAGCTTTCCTTTCCTTTTTTCTTTTATCATCATAAACGTTGTTGACAAATGGAAACATAACACTGTATGTAACTGCTGCAGCCTCCTCTCACTGTGTCAAGTCAGTTTTATTAAATTAATGGAGATGAAAGACTTATAATTTTTTAGCATGTTTGGAATATGTTGCCTTGAAAAGAGTCAACAGTAAGCATGAAGATTAAATTTCTCATGTTTGTCCAAATGATTTTGTTTTTGCTTTTTACTCAGGGGTCTTAAAATTGTTTCCCCCTCAATTCTTTCTGCTATTTGTTTAAACAATTAATGTATTTTGGAGGTACATAAAACCTCAAAAGAACATTTAATTATAATATACATTAAAATTTATAGCATGTATAAGGATCAAACAATTTGTTTTCTAATTAGTACACAGAGTTAGTTTTACACATTATAGTAACAATGAAAACAACAGGCTATAGATTTTCCTTGCATATATTTTTTTCTAATCATACCTTTAAGGTTTTTTATAAAGACATGCAATCATAGCAGGGAATTTATTCACTAGTTACATTTTATATATGTGTAAAATACCTCCAAAATTAAGTAAATATTAATACAATAAAATACGTATATTTATTTTAAATCTTTTCTTTTTTAAATACTTTATTAAGCATATTAGCCATTTAAAATGTAAGTGTAAATATACTTCAAGAGCCATGTGATGCTTATCTTTGTACTTCCTGCATTAATTTTGTAGCTATCCATAAATTTAACTGTGTTCTATTATCTTCTATGACAGTGATATAGTGAAATAGTTTTAAAAATGGGATTTTATTCTGCTTATTTTTCTCTGCCTTACATCACAAGTATCATTTCAAATATCAAATTATAAATCAATTAATTTGTGTTTTATTAAAAATCTGCACATTATACAATTGTATTTTGTACTACCAGGAAAAATGTAGCTTTTTAATAAAATGAATGTAAATAGTCTGAACACATCCTCTAGGGAAACTCCTTAGTTTTACTGTGGCAAGTTTTATTCTGGGGAACATATAAGTAAGATATTTATATCAAAAGATGGTCTGTTACCAAAGATGACACTTACCTCAGATACTCTGCATGCATTTCTGTAGAAGTAGAGAGGACTGTTGGAATAGATTTGTAGCATACAGCAAATGGGTATAGAGTTCTCAATGATATATTTTTAGGCCCTAGCTTTCTCCATTTTAGAGTATTTAGCCAGTACACTTACATTATCATTTACTGTTTTGGTATACTCAGTGTGTTTCTATGTATCATCCAACAAGTTTACAATATATATTTCAGTATAACAATTACCTTATGGTGGAAGAGTTAGTAATTTTTACATAAATGAACTAGACTATATATATGACAAATCACTTTTTTTGCTACAGCACTTCTCTTTTTTATGCAGATAAAGCACACATATCTCTGATCTAGCACAAATTATAATTTACAATTCTTTCATAATACTTCAGTGGCTTTACGTTTTGGCAAGCTTTTTCATGTGTTATGCTTCTGGAATTTTATGTTATATTGTGATGGTTATTTTGGTTCTTGTTTTAAAGGATGCTTCATAGAATCAAATAATTTTTAAAAAAACATTGTACAAGCAAACAGTGGTCTAAAAATTTACAGATACAATCTTAGTTGCCATATAAAAGTGTAAATATTAATACGAAATGGAACAGTTTTGCATTTGTGTTTGTTATTTATGTTGGTTGCTATTGACTTACACATGAGTACACAGTTAATAGTCTACAACAATCTCACAGGCTCAGATGAGGGTTAAGCAGAAGGCCATAGGCCTAAAGGCTTGTAACAGATACATTTTCTTGTCTTCTTTTTCCCCCGCTCTCTCTCTGTAATAATCCACATGCCAAGACATGGAAGGAGCCTTGTCCTTTCTTCTTATTTGAAGAGGTATATTTTTAACAGCCTTTTGGTAGCTGCTGGAAACTTTGGAAAAGATGAATACTCAACAAGTTTTCTGTCAATGTTATCTCACTTTCTGCAGTTCCTGTCTCAACCAGGATGGGAGAGGTTGCCCCAGTTTGTGCAGCAGCTTTGAGAGCTCTACATTATGGTCCCGATAGTAGCTTGACAGAAATGCTCTGCTCTGAGTGGGGAGGGAGAAATAAAAGTACATTCAATTTTGTTTATTAAAGTGTATTTTACACATTGACTATGCTTAAATCAGCATCAAGTATATCAGATCTGGATTAAAATTTGTATTAAGCAGATGAACTGTTTATTTAGCCCATAGTGTTTTGTTGACATTCTTGAGGCCTTTTATGTTTACCTTTTCTCTGGACACCGTATGACCAAACCAGACACTTTACTCACTTGGATAAATTCATTATGTACTGCACAGTAACCTTGTGGAGAGATTTGAAATTGATATCCTGAAAAGTTCATTACTACCAAATTTTCTATTATATCTCAGTGTGTCTATGTGAGACCAGAGTAAAATGAAATGTTAAGAGAGAGATTCTATGGTGTCTATTAAAAATTTTTTAACTTTAGTAAATATATAGGCTAAAAACTTTGACATAAAAACAATAAATTGCTGTCTTGAAATAATACAGAAATGGCCCTTCAATCTCCTTTAATGTATTTAAGACAAAATTTAATTATGAACTTTTTTATTATAGGCCATATCTCTATTGGGCCTGGTACAACAAATAGTCCTTAAAGTCTTATTAGGTAAAATTTTCAAATAAATTCACATTATCTGAGGATTCTCAGACCACCTCAGATTGCCAGTTAACATAAGGTATTAAAGATTGTGGGGAAAAATCTCAAATACTTTAATTTCTGGGTTCTAAAAAATTACATATTATAATCGACTTGCATTCTTATATCCAAACTATATATTAGGTAGACTGATTATGAAATAAAATATGAATAAACTTCATGTGAATTGAGTATTAAAGTAAAAATACAGGGTATTGAACATGAAAAAAATGATAGCATTAAGTGTTCATCATGTCACCATACTGAACAGAATAAAAACAAAGTGCTAGGTACCATAATGTACATATCTCCATTCCTCAAAACCTGAATTATCTACTAGTATGTTAAACATCTAGAAAATATATTAATTTTTTTCATCTTCATAACGTATGAACAGTACAAAGTTCAGTACATTTTATCAGTAGTATTATCTAGGCTATACTTATCACTATGGAGTAATTTGGTGGTGAAAAAAATAGGAATCTTTTGATCCTATTTTCAATTTCTAGTTGATATATTTCCTGTTTTGGATTCAGTTAATATTTTTAGTGCTAACATTTCTGTGTAGGTATCATTCTTTTTGGAATGAAATGATATCTGTTCTTATTCAAAATTGCAAAATTCTATCATTTTCCTTTATTCTTGAATGACAGGTAATATTATACATTTGGAAAAATAAAAAATAAGCAACCTAGATATTCTAAAACTCAAATGTCTTTTAAATTTTTGAAAGTTGAATTTTGACTTTAAATACTTTTCTAAGAAAATAGATATGATATTACTGCTTATTATTTTGTACAATTACCTTAGATTTTTAAGCTCTATACTTACATCAGAATCCATTGGTGGATATTTTCTTCCTTTACTCTTTCCAAGGCATTTTGTTTTACCTTCTTCCAGCAACTGACACCAGAAACCTTTATGAGAATCAAACCTAAAAAATTACAACCCCCCAAAAAACCTTAAAGAAAGTATTTTAAGCAGTTTCTAAGATATGATGAACAATAACATAAGTATTTTTATTGGGATATTAATCTATAACAAGGGAAACTGGAAGGTTTTTTTGTTTTTGTTTTTGTACTATATCCCTTTGCATAAAATTTTGTGTCATAAATAAAATACTATAGAAAGACCTACTTCCTCCAGTCATGTCCCACCTGCCTATAGTCACCATCCAGTGTTCCATGTTTAAGTTAGCATAAAATCCTGAAATATACAAAGTTAATACAATTATGATCAAGATCTGCACAGTGAAAACTATAATTTCCATACTTAGTTTTGTCATAATGAATTTTAGTCCATCTGTCATATTTGTAAATTTGCCCAATTCTTAATAGAAAAATTCTAGTAAAACAAAATCTCCTATTAAGTGAAATTAATGACTACCTCCTTTATTTGGCATGAAAATATTCACAAATTTTAAGTCCATTATGTTCTTTTATAACATTTAAAAATGGCAAATCAATCTTCATCACATCTATGTATTACAGAACTACAGGGTCATTTAAGAGAAAAGGATTTTCATGCTATAATTGCAATAACAATAATATTAGTATGCTAAATTTATATTTGTTTATTAAAATATTTTGTTTAATTCTCTTTTTGAGCCTTCAGTATAGTCCTGTTAATAACCTTTTCATTACTTGACCAAAATACTTGACAAACACAACTTACAGGAAGAAAAGTTTGAGTTCATGATTTTAAAGGTTTAATTCATAGTTGACTGATTTCATTACTGTAGGCCTGAGGTGAGGCAGAATATCATGGTGGATGAATGTAGTAGAGGAAACCTGCTTAGTTCATGGTAGCCAGGAAGAAAACAAAGTGAAAAGGAGCCAGGGTCCAGATATAGTTCCCAAGGACGGGCCCCCAGAGACCTACTTCTTGTAGCAGCCACTCACTACCATTAACAATGTATGAAGTTTCAAGTTTCACCACATTCTTGCCAGCATCAAGTATTATATTTTGGATTATAACCATTGTAATGGGTATGAAGTAATTTCTCAATAAGGCTTTAATTGAGTACCTCTATGATTACACATTTATTTGTAATGTGAAATTCAGTGAGTCTAGAGATGGATTCTATTTGTAGCAATGTCTGATACAACTTTAAAAGCTCATTTTAAGCTTTCAGTTTTTGAAAGAAAGTACCTCCTGTTGATATACTATTCATTATTAAAAATTCACAGTACAATTTTTTTTTTTCTGGTTCTTGTGACAATGGGAAGAGCTTAAGATTGGTCAGTGTAAAATCCAGAGATAACTGATTTCCAATTCTGCCTCCTTAAACTACTTGCTGAGTAACTTTTGACTTAATTTTTCTATGCTTTAATATTTTATTTGAAAAATGGTGCTAATAGTACCTATCACACAGTTTTATGAGGCTATATACATACACATTATTTAGTGTATATAGTAAGTATGTTTATATATTTAGTAAATATATTTCTCTTCACTACTTAACATTTCTAGGTGCTTCCTCACAGGTTATCCGGAGGACGAACAGATTTTAGTTACTATGACTACTAGTTTTGCTATTTAAAAAGTCTTTATATGGTAGTGAGTTGGGAAAGAACTCCTGGACAATATAAATTTGGTTACCAGGGATGCGATATTAGAAACATTTGAAGTCTTTCTAAATTTGAAGCATATTCTGTCCTCTATGACTTAACCAAACCTCATAAACAAAATAAAACAAAATACACACAAACACACACACACTCAACACTATATTCCATTCCTGACTTTCAAACATAATGCCCATTCATCAAAGTTTTTAAAGTAAATTAGTATTAAAAATTCATTTAACAGAGTCTGGTTTATATAAGCAAATATATTAATCAACTGAGACATGAGATGCCAAGTTCAGGTATTTAACTAATTAGCATTTCTGAACTGAAGACTTCTGTCATGGACATTAATGCATAGGTGATGATTGTGAATGGGTATATTTGTGGCAAATTTTAAAATTTATATTTTTAATTTTACCACATTAGCACATCATGTTAAACTTTAATTTTCTTCTTTTCTTTCAAATATTAATCAGTTTCAAAACATTATGCAACACATAACCTGAAAATTGAACTGGTATCAATATAATATCCATCTTATTATTCACAAGGGGTTAAGTTTTTATTGGACAAGTTCTTAAATGGGGCCTCCCAGCCTCTTTGGATACTGCCCCTCTTTTAAGGCAGTATGCATTTGTTTCAATAAATACTCTGGAAAAAAGCTGTAAAATATAACTTATTTTAATTGAATGGGAAAGTTCCAAAATGTATTGTTTTAAGTTAATAGTCCTCACTTTAAATCTCACTCATACTCACTAAGAAAATCAGATTGTTTTTACATGTTCAATAAGACTTTTAAAACTCATTATGACAATACAAAATAATTTTAAGATCTCATACTATCCAGTTATTTGGTATAAATTTTGGAATTCTTGAATATTTTATTTAGCATTCATGGAAAGGAATAAACAACACTCTGACAAAGGAAGATTTTTATCATTGTTTTTGAAAATAGTTTTGACAGTAGAATTTGCTATACTGAAAATAATCAGTTTAGATACTTCTTAAACTGGAGTATTCTTTCATGCCAAGAGAGTATAGTAAAAACCTTTGTGTATATCTAGTTTCATTCATTTATTTTACAGTATGTAAAGTACTGTACTTAAGTGATTGGTTGAGAACTCATATTAGATTGTAGTTCAGTAAAACTTTAGAGGTTTTGAATTGAAAAAGAAATTTAAACACCAAGGAGATGATATTTGCTATTACAGCAGGAACATAAGAAGCAATACCAAAGCATATAAAGGAACTCTTACTTGTTGATATAAATGACATTTATGAGAACATACATTTTGGACTTATAGCCATCCCAGTATTTCCACAGTACCACAGAAGCAACTGTCAGAGTTATTCTAACAAGAGTAAACCGTGAAGATAGGGTTCAGATAAACAACTCTAAAGACTATGGGGTGAAGGAAGACTATTTTAGACCTAAGAAAATGACATGAAACCTCCAAATATTCTACAAATACACTACTGATTTTCATAAAGTGTGTCAGACCAATTAATGAAAGACAAGAAAATATGAAAAGAAACTAAATGAAAGTGCATTATCTCTATCAGTAGGGTGAGAGTGTAGGTCGCCCTGCTGGACCAGAAACTGTAGTTTCACAGACTATACATATCTTATCTCACTACTTTATCCACTGAACCTCCAACCAGGTGAGAGAATCATATAATGGGTAATTTTAGCTAGATACATTTCAGGTCTGGAGTGACCCACAGTCCTTTCTATATAGTATGTTGCTTTGATATTAATTCTCTTTTAGTTGACATTGCCTTTTCTCAGCAGTGAAGTTGAATAAAAGCTTGCTGTCAAGCTGGATACAGAGGGGACAAAGACATAGCATGCAGGTCATGGACTATCCATACATAAAAGTGATTATGTCTTTATAGAATATACCACTCTATTGTTCTGAAATATAATGCCTTGATATATACTCTAAAAAAAAGATAAGTCAACTTGAAATCAAAAACTATTTAGAAAACAAAAAGTTCTTTTTTCTAAGAAATACATAAGAAGATGTAAAAAAGAGAGTGGACTGGAATGTCTAACTGCAAACCCACTTAGCTTTCTTTAAGGCTAAGTTGAATGTTAAATACTTGAAGTCTAGTGTCTATAAGTACTTGAACTAAGCTCTACAAAACTCTGACAGTGCTAGTAGAAAACACATAAATTAGTAGGTTAATAGTAACAACAAAGTAATGACTTTCAAGAAGCAAGCTCAAAACTCCAAAACTCCACATACTCCTTTGTCCTTTAAACCAAAATGTCTCTCTTACATGTCTCTACATGTTTTTTACAAGATATATTAGTGTTTGATGTTTTTTATCAACCCCTTACAACAACACATTCCAAAATATAAAATAAATCTTCCTCTCACTTTCTAAATTAATACAGAATAAAGAATACAATAAATTAGGAAAAAACAGTTGATCTATAGAACTGAATTTTACATTGACACAGTGGATGAATTCCATAATTCAGTCATTTTTAGTTTAAAGCTCAGTTCATGAGCCATAATATATATATATATATATATATATATATATATATAAAATAGTGAGAGTGAGAGTTCTGTAGCCTATCCAACTTTTTATTTCCAGTTGCTCTAGAAAGGAGATGGGAAAAAATACAAATCCTCATGAATCTGATTGCAAACCATTATAAATGGACAATGTAAGATAGGAATCTTATTTAAAAGTACTAAATGGAAGCCTCATTTAAAAATACAATCAGAACTAAAGGGAGCTAAGAGAGACAGCCAAAGTGAAACATTTATGTTATGGAGGCACTCACTCTCAGGCATATGACATTTCTGGCAGTGAGTGCTTTCTTAAATTCTAATGCACCTCTTGACCCCCACGGAGTCAAAAATCAGAGGAAAATGGCAAAAAAACAAAACAAAACAAAATATAACTACCCAAACAAACAGAAAACGAACCAGTGCTATAACTGCTGAGGCCTCTGAAGAAGGGATGACAGTGTCACATTTATCTTGCATAAAGATGAAGGTAAAATATGAAAGTATGTAACAGAGCAATAATATTAAATCTCTCTGTGTCTGCCTATGCTGTCACCTGTTAGACTATTTCCTGTATGACATTCTTTCTGAAAATTGCATAAAGGCCAGTTCCAAAATCATCTGATCTCTTCATACATTCAAGAGGTTCAAATATTTTCATGAGTCAGCTCTTATGAACTTATTTCAAGGCTACTTTTAAGGTTCATTGTTGGTTTTGAGAATCACAACTATTTTTTTCTCCACTTTCCTTCCGGGAGAAATCTGCATATTTACGAATCAACAGATGATTTAGGATTTCTTCATCACAACGTTTTAATTGTTCTTACCCAAGTGGTTAACATATAAACTAACAATTGCATCACCAAACTACAGTTTCTTTAAAATTGTTTCCCTGCTGAAAGTTTAATTAATTAATGAGAATACAAACTTACGTTAAAGCTTCTGAGTAATTATAATGAGGAGACACTCCTAGAAACTTCTGTACTTCATCCATTACTGTAGCAGGATCAGTTCTTAGTTGTTGCCCATCAATAATTAGCAACTAAATTACCAAAATAATAATAAAAATGATAATAATAAAAATAATAATATCAACTACTGTTGAAAAAAGACATGTTAATTGTAAAATGAAAAATTTCTGCACTCTGAACTTATTCCGAGACAAAATATTAAGGGGATTTGCATGTATCCTTATTAGATATAATCACACAGTCCTTGTTAGTGATACGAACCAATAAATAAATCATGCTAATTAAGCACACTCAATTTTGTTATCTGAGAAGTTCTACAAACACTATAAAAGCAAAAAGTTAATTGTGGGAGCTAAGAAAGCTTAGAAATTTGACTACAAAATCACAAATGTAATCCAAATTTAAAAAGAAAAAAAGTAATTATTTCATCATTGATGTTAGAAAGGAACACTGTGGAAAAGAAGAATGTTCATAATAAGCCTAAATGTAATAAGAAAGAAGCCTTGCCATGTTTTACCGTTCCACTCAGGAGTATCAATGTAAAGTTTGAAGAAATACTTTGATGATTCACATGAAGAAGAACCTATGCATGGACATAGTTCTCCAAAAAACTAAGAGGAAGAATTTTTTACTATAGTGGGAAGGGTCCTAGCAGGATAAAATGACTAAGGCCAGAATGGAAAGTGACAAAGCCTATAATGCAACTCTGGCCCATACCTATTTTCCAATATTTCTACCAGTCTAGATTAGCATTATTTAATAGAACTTTCTGTGATAATGAGCATGTTCTATAGCTGTGCTAACTTGTAGCTATTGAACATTTAAAAGTGGCTAATGCAAATAAGAAACCACTTTTAATTTCATTTAATTTTAATACAAACTGAATTAACAATAAGTGGTAACAGCTATCACATTGGGCACTGCAGTTTTAAATATACAAGTACACACCACATCTGACATCACTAGATTGTTTATACAATCCAAAGGATTTGATTTGGTAACCTAAGTTGGTGCCAGCCACAATAAAGAAAAAGAAAAAAAAAGAAAAGAAAGAAAAATTCAACAAGGTGGTTCAAAAGCAAAATAATAGGACTTAATTAAGCAAAACAATATTTGCCTTGTTTAGTAAAGAGGCTCCCTTCAAGCTTTATTTATGTCAGAATAAGAATCAGAGATCTAATCAGGAAGCTACTGAATCTCTTTACAATCAGGCAAGGCACCAGAAAATGGAGCAGAGAAAATTACTCTGAATACTTTCAGAAAATCAAACTGTTTTTCTACCTTGCCTCTATTTTTCTTTGCCACAGTCCATTATTTATAAGTAAGAGGTAAAAAGCTAGTAGTTTTAATGAGTAAAATTTTCCTCTATCCTTGAGGCAAAGTCATCAACTTAATGAGATTGTTACATGATGTAAATTTTTATTGCTCCATACCTGAAAGGGAGGGAAATAAACAAGCCATCTCTCAATGTGGCTGGCATACCACCCAGGGACCAAACATCTCTTCTGCAGGGTTTTAAGCTCCGTGGGTGCGTGGGGCCCGGCTGAGATTACTTCATAGAAGCTAAACTTCAGAGCTGCAGGGTCTTCATGTGATCGCTGATGCTGATGAAAAGGAGGATAATTGAACTAACTTGAACCATAGGCATAAATAATTAAAAACCAATCTTTCTGACAAGTCCTAAAGCTGGAGGAAAGAGTGCCTCACTGCGGGAGAGTTATTTGTTTTGAAATTAATAAAGGATGAAAATGTTTGCTTGGAGCATCAAAATTTTAAAATATGACACTGATGAGTATATATTTTTTAAAGACTTATTTGGTAGAGGCTTAATTCTTATTGGTAGGATTCCTTAACCAATTTTACTGAGTTGTTTCCTTGGTATATGTATTTTATCTGAAAGTAAACTTCTGAAAGCTGCATTATATCCCCTTTTCAGCCCATAAGCAAACCATTCATCATGCTTAGTGAATATCCATAATATATAAGCACTAGTTCAGCCAAATAGTTTTGCTCCCTCTAGTAACGTAGTTTTTAGATCAGGAAAAAACAAAAACAAAAAAAAAACCCACAAAACCTATTGGCTATTTAAAATGGAGAAAACTCTGACATGAACATTATCCCAAATCCACGAATTTTATCATATGTTACTTAGTGTCTGAAAGCCAAGATTATCTTATCTAATTCACCTTTGCAGTGAATCAGAACCATTTATTGTTCAGGAAATGCAGAAAGCAGCAATCCCAATATGAAAGTGTTTCATAATAACTCAGAATCCAGCCCATGGATTTGAGAAAATCATGTTTTCCTTAAATTGACCAATAAATATTCAGGCTTAGTGGTGAGTTTGTGGATGTTTACCACATCTAATTGAAAAGCAAATTTGCTTCAACTGGGATTCAAACTCCACCAGACTTTGTTAAGGCCTGTATTTTACCCCTGTGGACTGATTTATTTGCAATATTTAGAGTGTCTTGTTAGCTTGTGACCTTGAAATCTCCTTTTTCTATAAATTTCCAATTTTTCAAGGGCTAAGTTATTGCCAAGCCCCAAATTTCTTCTTTGGGTCAATTAAGGCTTATTTCTCTTTTCTCCAGATTTCTTGTAGAAAAGATAAAAGGTGCAAAATCAAATCTGTCAATTTTCAGTATACCTAACTAGGATTCTGTTTTGTATGACCTTTCCCCACTCTGCCCATCACAAAACCTTTCCCAACCACTTCTTCTTCCACTTGTGAACCTGGAAAAATTGCTTTTGTTAACTAACAAAAAGGTATCTTGGTGCAAAGGAACTATATAGTCTTTAATTTAATATCATAATTTCAAGGAGTTAGCTGTTTGAAATCCCACCAGTGGAACATTCCACCCATCCCTGCATGGAGGATCTGAGCTATGTGGGTCATTTAGAGCAGAGAATTACCTTGTATTCAAAATCCACTTTAGATAAAGAGTTTTTGTATACAGAATATTACACATTCATCTTAACTTCATAGTTTCCAAGAAATAGAAACTATAGTTTGCTTTTTTAGTCTGGACTGCTAATAATTTCTTTACACATGTTTTGCCCCTCTCAGAACACTTCATCACTTCAACTTCACCTCAATTTCTCCCCTTATAAATGCTTCACTTCTTTAGAGAATGTGCACTGATTCTTCTGGGGTCTGGGCATCTCTACTGCAGCCAGTTGATCAATCTGACTTGTTTCCCATAGTCTTTAAGGTGGATTTTATCACAGAATGAGGCTGTTGGCCCATCGCTTACTTCTTTCTAATTTATATGGTTATTTACACATACAGTATTTCTCTAACTATATGAAAAGCAGTCTCAAGTATAGTAGCAACATTTACTGTGTTCAAATCACTTTTAGAATAATACTTGGAACATAGTTGTCATTAAAATTATTGAATGGATGGAAATATAAATAATAGGAAAGTATTTTTAAATTATAAAATTGAGCAGTGATAACAAAGGATCCTGGAGACAAGATACTGATTTAGTTATATACTTGTTTAATTTTGAATGCCTTTTATTAAAACATTCTATTTGATGATTAAAATATCACTGGGACTGGTTTTGTTTCTATTATTGATTCATTAAATAAAAATATATTTTATATACAAGTATTATTAGAGCCTGTTAAATTATTTTAAAGTGATGGTATCTGTGCTAAGTTCTCACCAACATCAGAGACATAATGACAATGACTACATGAGAAAGAAACTTAGGTTTAGACAGATTGGGCTTCCAGGGATGAAGAATTTTTATATAAGCTTTGCCACTAAGTTACTTCTATAGTATGAGCAGTTATTTAAATTCTTTCAGAGCTGGGGCAATAATCTATGCATGCCTCGGGTCTGTTTTTGTATATAAAATTCCATTGGAACACAACTGAGGTCTTTTATTAACATATCATCTATGGCTGCTTTCAAAATACAATGGCAGAGTCACACAAAGACCTTATAACACTTAAAACATGGAATTTTGCTATTTAGTTCTTTATAAAATATAGATGTATTGAATGACAATTTATGATTTTAAAATGAAGACTTAAAATGCAGATGTATAGAAGAACAGAGCGTCTGGAAATAGATGTATATCTCTACACACACACACACATACAAACAAGTACATACTTTGTTTGTTATATTTTAATTTAATTTGTTTATTGCATTAACACATTTTATTAAGTAAATAAAAAATAAAAGATTAACACAGAAAATTAGTTTCTTTAGGAAACAAAGTAAAAGTCATCTAATTTTCTGCTGATACCATCAAACTAGCAGATCTTTTCTTTTATTAATACCTGAGATGGAGGCTATAGCTAAAAATGATCTTCCACTGTCTATACTCTCCTTCTCCCAGTTAGATACACTTAGCCTTACCTGGTACCAGGAGTATGCTCGGTCTGATGGATCAATGAGAATGGTGATGATCTTGGCTTTGGGGACCAGAGAAGCAGCTCTTTTAGGAGCTTCTTCTGAGTGGAAATAATTGGCACTCTTCTCAAACAGAAAGTCAGTAGTAACATTAGATGGAATTGGGAAGAAATCCATATACCTAGAAAAGGAATAGTTTTCTCAAAATAAGATACTATTTTACACTTATATTTTAGTGACTGAAGATAATAGAGGTGTTCCACATATTCATTTGTTTCCTAAACAAAAATTTGCCTTTAAGGCATTGTCCTCTATAGTTTGAAAGGGAAATGTCCAGAACACTAATAATGCATTTTGAAAATGTCTTTCTAAATACATTTTGTTTGCTTAGTAGCAGAAAAAAGGTAAGAGATAACAAAAATGTAGACATAGAATGATCAAATGGCAACAATAACCAATCTAACAATTTAAAATGTATCTAAATGGATTAATACGGTACAGATAAAAATCTAAATCTTCAAACAGAAAGAAAATTTGATCAAAATAGATGATATACTCAGTTCAAAGACATTTTAAAGGAATTAGAAAAAACATTTTTTATTTTATCATAATAAAATAATTTTATCTCCACTAGTGTGTTGTGCTGATGTTATTTACTCTGCTATAAATATTGTTTATTTGTTTCTGTCATATAGAGCCATTTACGCCTCTAATTACAATAAAATATTAAAACATATGTATATGTATTCAAATATATAACCTTATCCAAATTTCCAAGGTTAGAATTTGTATTTTATTTTTCATACTCTATTTACCTGCAGTGTTAACAAAGGGATACCTGTGGTCTCAAGCACTGAAATGGAAGATTCTGCTTCATGTTTTGTATTAAAGAATAAAAGTTGTTAAATATAACAAAATCAGCAGATAATCATATATATAAAGCAAAAAGGGACACCTTTTAGAGGAAAAGAAATTCCTTAGAGACTTCCAGGGTTTCTTACATTTTATAATAATTGTTTCACTCTCCACCACCTACCCCTTCAATTCATAAGCCCCCATGACTATGTGCAAACAAGAAAAGGTAATTCAATAATTATTTAACTGAACAGTCATTAACATGCATGCGAGGACTTATTATAGTGTATTGTTTTCTTTAGAATAAGATCGTGTAAGACTTTCATAGACTTTTCAATTGTGAAATATCACAGTTTCACATAATAACATTTGTGATGAGATTCCAGTTGTTAAAGCATTGCAAACTACAACTGGTTCACCTAAGTGATGTCTTAACACTCAGAAGAATAAAGAAAATCCTTTTATGTTTTCTGGAAATTGCATTGCTGATGATAGGTCATTCTGGCCTCTCTTCAGAGAGAAAGAGATATACAAAACTTTTGGGAGAGTTTGATCTGGTATGTCTTCTGGTATACACTCTAGTTACAGAGAGTGCCACATTTGGGGATATTATTCAGAAGTTCGTGCTGGTTGCAGGACTGCTAAGGTTATCACGAATGACTAGTGGTATCCTGTTTGATCCAAGCTTGCCTCAAGCTTGCTTGAGAAAGTTTCCAAATAGCACACACACACAAAAAAAAAAAAAAAAAAGAGCAGAGATGCTGAAATTAGATAACCTTTAGTTTCTAAAAAAGTGTCCTACCTTCCTAGCAGTCTTTTATAGATAAAATAGTTTAAGCTTTGAAATCCTGTTTAGTTCTGGATGTTGAACATATAGTGTATTGATTTTGCCTGGCCTTAGATACTCATATAGAAGGTAGTATATGATCCCCTATATGTTCACACTTTTTACTGTAGAAATGTTGAAAAAGTGCCATATAGTATTGAAAAAAGTTTGATCAATAAACAAATAAAATGAATCCAGGTTCATATTTATAGGATGGGACCTGGATGCTCTCCTAACAGGTTCACTTTTGGAAAATATATATTCAGGTTATCCAAAGAATTAGCAAGCACACTAGAATGTTTTAGCAATTTGGGGGTTAGTAGTGAATACCTGCCTCCCTCAAGCTTTGCTACTTCTATTAAACATAATACTGCAGCATTGTTTTCTACCTGAAAGTGTGTATTGGTTTATTTATTTATTTTTGTTTATTTATTGCAATATTCAACATTTATTTGCTGTTTGTGTTGATTCTGAGTTTTTTTTTTTTTTTTTTTTTTTTTTCTGGTACTGGAGATTGAACTCAGGGGCACTCGACCACTGAGCCATATCCCCAGCCCTATTTTGTGTTTTATGTAGAGACAGGGTCTCACTGAGTTGCTTAGCGCCTCACCATTGCTGAGGCTGGCTTTGAACTCGCGATTCTCCTGTCTCAGCCTCCCTAAGTGCTGGGATCATACACTTGTACCACCGCACCTGGCTATTCTGAGTATTTTTAATTGATTTTATTCAAAGCCACATTATGACTTTAGGGATTCTAAATGTTATCAGGACTGTATAGCTTTCCACATACCACTCCAACCCTTCCCCATGTAATTCAAAATAATAACACCAATGGATAAAACATTAAACTTACATGTGTGCATAACTCAAACATTTTTCTGAGAAGTTCTGATTGTAAATCTCAATTATTTTGTCAAACATAACATTTTTTAATTTTTATTTTCCCTACTTTGCTTGTACCCTAAGCTACTTGTCAGTTAAAGCAACCCTAGTTTAATCCATTCCTCCAAAAATGCAGATCCAAGCATCTAGATAAACGAACTGTGCCTAAGTTAATTCTCTAAATGACCCCGGAACTCTGAGACACACCTTCCACATCTTTTGGAACTCTGATTCTAAAAGAAAGCTAAGTAGTTAATGCTTCATAGAGAGATCAGACCAGTCTGACAAATGTGGATATCTGAAGTTGTTGAATGCAAAGCTATACTTAGTGTTACATATTGAAATTTGCAGTTACTGTTTGTTATTTGAATTGTCTTTTATAAGTGTATACTTTGTCAATCAAAAATGTTTGTATTTGAGATAATTTGAGTGACTTATATTTAAAACCTTTCATTGCTCTTTAGCTTTCTATTTATTTAAGTCCTCTCCTTATAAATGGCTTGAGACACTTTTTGTTCATATTATAGTGTGTAGAATGCCTATATACATTACTAGCTTATGATCTAGCTTATGTATCAAATTGTATTTGATACGATTCATGACAAAAAAAATTGATCACTCCCACAGTCAAGCAGCAGCTGAAGTAGTTGATAGGTCTCAATTCTCCCTGCTATTATTTAACATCAAACAATCAATATCAAGCTCTGTATAGAAGAATTGGCAATGACATTTTTAGCAACTTTAGTATACGTGAATTCTAGTGGGTGCTCGAATTTTACTCAATCCATTACTTTACCTTTTCATTCAGACTACCCACCAGCAACACTTGAGGTAGTTGGTGCTTATAAAATTGAGATCACATAATCTGACAAAACAGAGGTTAACATACATGACTCTTCATGCTAAAATCAATGCAAAATGTTTGTTTATGCTCCAGAATTATCACAATAATTTCACCACTTTCTGTCCAGCATTATACCTTATCAGTAAAACCTGTAGATATAATTCATGATTAAAATGTTACATTGTACTATCTCTACTCTATACTATAGTTTGGATGTATATACACTTTCACATTTGAACTATTTTCCTCAGATGCCTAATGTATTTCTAATTTCAGTTCAAAAGTAAAAATTTAAATTTCATACATTGTTAATAAGTAGAGTATTGCTTTCATTACTCATGAGATATACACACATTTATATTTCTATATACTTATGTTTTTGCCTTTTATATGAAAACAAAATAAAAAATATATACATGAATCATAGCACCACGTAATGAAAAGTGTACAAAAGAAAAATATGAAAATGTTTTCTTAAGAGTACAAAGGAATGAAGTTACTGGGTATCATGCTATTTTTCTCAATTTCACACTGTAATCATCATCACAGATAATTGATGCCAACTGAAGTCACACGTGGGCCTCATGAAACAATGTCATCCCATAAAATGAAGTGAGTTTTTAATGAATGATTTCTGTGTTCCTTCATGTTATTTAATCAATTTTCAAGGCACAGAGGGTAATTCTTTTTTATGGCTACAAACTTATATGTTTCTAAATATTAGCACTAAGTTTATACTGTGCACAGTACATAAACTTTTAGATTTATACTAATAACCCATCTTACCAATCAATCCCCCTGTGGTAGTTATTTCTATTAAAGAACTGTACCTCCTCAAAGGTTTTTGGGCTGGGGGAGTTACTAAGGATGGAAGGATGCATAACCAGGAACAAAAACAAAGCAGTGGTACCTGAAATATGACAAGAAAAGTTTAGAAATTAATGTAATGAAGACAGTTTCCACTATTAGCATTTCAAAGTCATTAAGAAATTAAATAATATAATGATCCAAGCAGATTCATTATAATTATTCCTTGGATTAAACTTAATAGACAACCAGCATTTAAAATTAAACAGGTTCTAAAAAAAATTGGAGATAAAGGGATGTGAGAAGAAGAAAATCAGTTTTCATTTTAGTTCAATCACTGATTTGGTCTATGGCACTGGCTTTTAGCTTCTCTTTGTTTCAGTTTTCTAAAGTCTTTGAATATTTCATGTGTTTTTTCTGAGGATGAAAGATATAATGGACCTGAAGATAATTTAATCTTAATATAATACAATATAAATAAAATATGTCATTAGTCAATATATTACATTACCAAAATTAATAGTTTGGTTCTCCTATAAAGTCCTTCCTTAAGTTGATGAAAGCTAATTAAACAGAATTTAATCTTTTAAGAAGTTTGCATAAATTTGAGTGTTTTTTCATATTTATAAAAGTAATGTAGATATTGTTTAACTTGCTAAATTTGAAAAAAATATTAGTACCATTTCTTATTGACATAACAAAATATTACAATTTTATTGAACAGAGAATTATAGGTGTCCATGTAAATTTGCAAATATTGTGGAGCAAGAGTGTGAATTTTTTTAAGTGAGCAATGTCATAAGCTAAAAATTAGTATTTTATTAGTCTAAATTAAGAGGTAGAGCATGCAACTTAATCAGACATCTACAAAAGAAAAGGAGGCAGGTTGGGTTCAGTTTTTCAAAGATTTAACCATGTACTTAGAACTGTGAGTGTGTTTATAAGATCACAACATAAAAATATTTCTGGACTACATATTCAGTACACCTAGGAGAAAAATATACTACAGTTTCTACTTCTCTATTCTACAGTTTATACAATCAAATGGAATAGGCTTTGTTAATTGTATTCCAAGTTGATACATAGGAATAGCAATCAGACATGGCCTTGAAATATTTCTCTCATTTGGAGAAATTACTGTTCTAATTTTGCTTTGTAATAATGTCTTGTTGCCATTTGCACAAAAGGTCAAATTTTCTTTTTCCTTTGATAAGCTTTCTTTAGTATCATACCTAAATCTACTATACTAATAGAAAAATCATTAAAATTACTATTTTTCAATTAATTGAATATTGTCAGATAAATTAATTGAAAGAGGTAGTGTTTCTAGATTACATCTGAGCCAAACAATGAACACTTTAAATACAATCACAAATAACTACAGGGAACAAAATATAAAAATCTATGATACACAAAGTAAAAATGTTCTCACAAGTTTGACCTAAAATAGTAATCTTCAACTTTTAGTGTGTATCAGATTCACTCGAGTGTTTGTTGAGACAAAGATAATTGGGACCAATTCCAGAGTTTCTAGACTGAGCCATACTATAATGTGGCTCAAGGATATGCACTTCTAACAAGCTCTCTCACCAGAGAGCTTACGCTGCTGGTTTGGTGACAATCTTTGGAAATCACTGAATTAGAAGAAATGTGAAAAAATACACAAAACTTACTGGGGAAAAAATTCTACAGTATTTGAAATTTATAGTAAAGTATAAAGATCATGCTCTTCAGAGTCAGGTACATCCTAGTGTCAAAAGCTTTGTTTCTAATACTTACCAGCTATGTGGATATGAACAAAAATTATTTAATCTTTCTGAGTCTCAGTTTTCTGATTTGTGTACTGGAGAAGAAAATACTTGATCAGGGTCAAGTGAGAAAATCTGTATGGAAGTACTACCTATTTAGTGCCATATCTGAATATTTGTAAGGCAATTTAAAAAATAAATTCATTGGAATATGATTTAGAATTAAAATAAGCAAAAATACTAAATATGTTTATATCTCAATAATATAGTTGAGATGCCATTCAGGAAAAAAGCATAAGTCTTTTTAATTAATTAATTAACTTATTTGTGGTGTTGGGGATATAACCCAGGGCTTAATGCATGCTATACAAGCCCCCTGCCTCTAAACTACACTCTCAGTCCTAAGGTCATTTTGTTTCCAATGAAAAGAATAAATATTTGTAAAGATAAGAAGTATGAATATTATAATATAAAAATAAACATTAAATCTTTTCTGAAATATTTTGGAAAAACATTCTTTTCTGATTTTTATGTTTAAGAATTATTGCTTTTCTAATAGAGTTCCATGACCAGCATCATTTAGACAAACAGAAAAAAATGAACATAATGTAATTATTTTGCATAGTTGATAAAAGGTGTACTTCATCAGAGTTCAAAAAATAGATCCATGATTTCTGAATTCTATCCTTATCCATATATATTCTTTGGGCTGGTAAACTGTTTTGTGTATTTACTTTGTCAATATTAAATCAAGTACATAATGATAGATACACACATTTTAAAAAAAACTGTGAAACTTTAGTTTTTACGTATATTTTGTCACTGTATAACACTCAAAATTATTTGAATATCCAGAAAACTAGATATGTATACAAAATTATCCAGGAAAATACTTCTGACAAAACTAAAGTTAAAAATAAAGTTATTTAGTGTGGTACAATCTTGTGCCTCTTTGAGCTGAGGAAGGAGAATGCAAGTTTGAGTTTAGCCTCAGTAACTTAGCAAGACCAGCAATTTAGCAAGAACCTGCCTCAAAATAAAAAAAAAAAAAAGGGCTGTGGATGTAGCACAATGGCAAAGTGGTAAAGAGTCCCTGGGTTCAATCCCCAGTATCTCGCACTCTCACACACACACACACACACACACACACTAAAGTGTGGGAAAATATAGCTATTTAGTTCTTATAGGACTGATCAGAGAAAATATTTTTGTCTAAGTAAAATATGCAGTTCAATAACATGTTGACAGATATAGATAGCATGGATGAATCTTAAAAGTATGCTAAATGAAAGAAGTTAAACACAAAAGACTACACACTGTATGGTTCCATTTATGTGGAATTGTAAAATAGGTAAAACTACAGTGATACAAAGTCGTCTTTGGCTGACGATAAGGTGGGGTTTAGAGGAATTGACTACAAAAGAATATGGAGAAATTTTTTGGACAAAATTGTTCTATGATTTGAATGTGATAGTAATTATGTAACTACAGTTGCCAAAATTTATCAAATTGAACATCTAAAATGGTTAGATTTTAACGTAGGTAATTTATATCTTAATAACATTGGGAAAAAATCAATTTCTCTGAAGAGGAATAATTTTCAATATTTTTTTCCAAAAGCAAATTTCATATCCAAATAGTTACATGTACATTTGGAAACCAAATTGAATTTAGGATGACAAGTAATAATTCTGCCATCTAACCATGATATTAAAATACCTGTATATCCAGCCCAGCATAAGAGGAAGCATCCCCTGCAGGGCATCCTGAAGCAAATGTGGTATGTCAAGCTTCAGAGAGTAGATGTAATGACGAGGTTATGTGATGACAGTGGGAGTTCACTGAAAAAGGCTTCAGTTTCAGCATTTTCCTACATGCCTTTTGACTTTAAATAGATAAGGACAAGTAAAATAAATAAGCACAAGAAAAAAAATGTCATACTTATTGTTTTCAGTTTGATATTTGCAATTGGGACTAAGAAAAAAAATTGAAAATACTTAACTCTCTGTGGACCTTGCATAGAATTCTCCTCAGTTTTTTCCAGAGAGGTATAGCAAGCAATACAGTTGAAATGGCTGTTTTCCATGAAGCCAGAATCCAAGAGCCTCAAATAATTTATCACGCAGGATACAGTTTAAATGTCTGGCCTTTTAAAGCTTCCACTGGGCTTCATTTTAATACTGATTCTTACAGAAACAAAAAGTTTATGGAAAAAAAATTGCACACCAATTTAGGAAACGGTACAAAAGATTTCTCCTGGGTATGAATAAACACCTTTATTAGCACAAACTTTTGTTTTATGTATAAGAATTCTGTTTATCAGATATCTTTTAAACTTTAAAACAACAGTCATGTCTGCAAGATATTCTTTATAAATAAATTATATCAGGGAGATGGCAGGCTAAGAACTATTGTTCTAGAGGGGTTTATTATAGAGTATAGGTATTTATATGTATTCCTTTAGACTTTTGACAAACTCCTGACACACTTTCTAAACACATGATTAGTTTTGCTTTTAGAAATGTTGAAAACATTTTTCAATGAAGATCTTTGGGAAAAAAATGTATGTGCCACCAAATTGTGCTGGGTATTCAAACTGCATGACATCTACTTCATCCTTTTCATTAAATAAAAAAAATAAACATTTTGATAAAACAGTTAAATCTATTACTGAACTAAGCAAAGATTAGGTAAGAAGATAACATGTTATTTATCCATCAGTTTTATACCAAGTTTAAGAACTCACTGTCTAGTCATTTATAATTTTACACTCTTTGGTTGGTCATAGCATTAAAAGTTCTTACCAGTTTTCTGGGGTCCTATCACCAAGAATTTTGGTAAGCGATCACAGGTTTTTTCTTTAGACCATATGTCCCTGTGGCGTTTGTCATCACAAGGATTCTAAATTGGAGAAGAATATTGAGATGTATTTGGCTGTGTTCACTGTGTATTATAATTTTCAACTTTTATCCTTAGAAGATATCACAGGAAACAACAGGATAAACAAGGAGGATTCTTTTTTTTTTTTTAATTGGAAGTCCTGAAATGTCATGATGGGTGTTTAGAGTGATGACTTTTCATACTGAATCTGCGAGTGAGGAGGAAGAAGAGGAGATATATTTCCATTTTGTATATACAATCTCATAGTATTGAAAATTTAACATTTTTCTATTAATGGCCAGTTCTATGTTCTATTTTTTTTTTATAGTGAGGTTGCCAGAGACTATACTTCCTGCCAATCTAAAAGGATTACTACTTTCAATATCGACATTAAATAAATAAATGAAATATAAGGTGTCAGATTTTTATTCTAAGTAACTTTAAGCTTCCCTGCTGTGCTTCAAAGGAATAGGGATCTAACCATTATCATAATATTTAAAGAGACAGCCATCCTTTCAGATGTCTTCAAAGATTGGTAACACATACCTAAAAATGTAACTTTATGGACTATGATGTTAAAAAGTACTAAATTTCATAAAAAGGGTAAAATGAGGGTGAATTACTACTTTAACATTGTTTTGTATCTATAATAAATTAAAACTAATACTCATTGTGCAAGATGGATCTAGAATATCCTTCATTTTAACTTCAAAGTGTGAATTATGTAGTGAAAGGGGAAGAATTACAGTATCCTTGAATATTATTTCAGGAATGGGTAAATAAGACCACATTTTATTTATATTCAATTAATACTGTAGATAGGTAAAGTTAAATAAATCTGCTTTTTAGTGAAGAATAAGGGGAGAATATTCTTATTGCTATTGGAAAGAAGTTATTTTAAACTTGTTACCTGAAATAATGATTTTGGTTTAAAAATAAGGTGTTAAACAAGCAAGAAAAAATTAAATATCTTTCCAGTGGATAATATTTGATGATATTTTTGTAGTGATTAAGATGAAAATACACTTGTTATAACAACTGAAAATATGCAGCTATAATTCCACAATCACCAACTTCAACCTGCTAAATATAGTTAATGTCTCTTCTTGGAATTACTTGTTTATTCTCCAGGAATAATTAGTTTTCAGTTCAAAGCTGAATAGATTTAATATAGAGTACAAAGTTGATCAACATTTATTAAGAGCAGAACCTCTGGAGCCAGCAAGCATGGAACTGGTTCCTCCTCTGCAACACATGAGATGTGTCACTTTGCTTAACTGACTCAGCCTGTTTTTGACTTGGTATGTACATGTATAAAATGAGGATAATAACAATACCTACCACATAGATATTTGTGTTGATTAAATGTATTAATAGATGGAAAAAAGCCTGGTGTGACACAAAATAAATATATTTAGCTATTTACTAAGATTATTTCTTTCCACAAATTATGTAGTAGGAAATGTTGGTTCAACATGGTCCCCACAGTTCTACATACCTAATTCTATGCTATGCAATCTAGGTTATTCCTAGTGCAGTTTAATGTGATGTTTGTTCTTAAGAAGTTCAGTGATTTATCCATGAAATATCCCCCTTTTCCTGTATCCAAAATAATCCCCAAATAATATTTCTGAAAGCAGCTGATATTCTGTAGCTAGTGGTATGCCTTACAGTTTAAGAGGCAGATGACAGAAGTGAATGCTTCTCAGAGATCCTTTAATGTGCTTTAGTCATTAGATATAGGGGGATATGTAAAAGGTAAAAGGCTGACTGGTTTACTACCTGCCTAGCACACAACCTGTTTACAATCTTATACTCTTTCCACCTATTGGCAATCTGCAAATTGATATCTCATACCTGATTGAAAACATCCACTGAATGCCCCACTGAAAATATCGTAATTTCTAAAGAGCAATAAAACAGAATTCAGCTTAATATGTAGCAATAATATAAGACTATAATTAAGGAAGAAACAGTTTCTCAGGTACAGTAACATTTCCCCAAATATACTTTTTTTTCAGATTTGGAATATCTCATAGAGCTACAAAATATGGTTGTGAGATTTATTAGTTGTAGGAATTACTGAACCAATTTTACCTGCCAAACAGGGTCTTTCTGATCAGGAAAGAGTTCAAAATATTTGTGTGCCAGTTGTACTGGTGGCAGAGTATGAAGACGCAGGTTAGTCCAGGTCTGCATGAAGTTGGCCAGATTAACAAATGTATATAATCCCAGTCGGTCATTCCCATAGTTGGACAAATGAGTCATGAAAATACTAATCTGAAAAAGGCAAATGAACTTCAGTATAAACATCAGTTATTTTAATACTAGAGGACACTATAATCATTGCAATATTATTATTATTTTTCCTTAAGGAGACTGCATAGAGTTTCATAACTGTGAATTTCAAACCTATCTCTAAAACTCTCATTATATTAATGTATACTATAGGATGTATTAACAAGACTTGATGAACACTTTCCCTGAAATTTTGATATATTTCATAACAACAATAATAAAAAAATTGAGTTTAAACTAAGCTGTCACATACCCATGCTGTCACAATAAAAATAATTCTGAATAAGATATCCTAGATATCAACACCTAACACCTTGTGATGTGTAGATGGTTAACTATTTAGAGTGGCAGTATTTCAGGAAGCTGGAAATTTGTAATTTCAATCTATTTAATTCAGTTTATAGCACTGTATTTCCAGCTAAAGGGCATAAGTAAACAATGAATTGTTATTAGTATTAACTGAACCTCTTCTGGTATGCATTTCTTAGAAGCTATAATAACAAAAAAATAAGTGCCTTAGTTATTTTCCATAAATAATACTCAATGTATTATTCCCAATATAGAATTCCTTTCTAAGAAAATCTTGTCAAGGCTAGGTGCAAAGGTGCATACCAGTAATCCCATTGGCTTGGGAGGCTGAGGCAGGTGGATCATGAGTTCAAAGCCAGCCTCAGCAACTTAGCGAGGCCCTAAGAAACTTAATGAAACCCTGTCTGTAAATAAAATACAAGAAAGGGCTAGGAATATTGCTCAGTGGTTAAGCACCCTGGGTTTAATTCCCAGTACTTAAAATAAAATAAAATAAAATATAAAAATAAAAAGGGTTGGGAATGTAGCTCAGAGGTAAGCACACCTGGATTCAATCCCTAGTACCCCCTCAAAAAAAGTATTTGTAACTGACTACATAAAATTAACTCTTGCTATGGAAGAGGCTAACCAAGATTAAATTCATACATTGAAAAAAAATCATAGCCAATGTGGGAAAATGTTTAGAATAAAATAATTTAAATTCTATAGGTTTTATTAAATTGGTGGGGTTGTATAGGCATTTTTAAAGCTACTTGCTTTAGTAAATGCAAATAATTTTTGTCACTTAGTTGTGACAAAGATTTCTGCATGAGATTTTCAATAGCAGAGCAAACCACTGTGTTATTTATACTAAAAAAATAAAATTAATTGATAGAAAAATAGCAGTCTCCTAAAACACATAATGTCATGTGACTGAATAGTAATAATTGTTATTATAGCCATCCTAATAATGACTACAACAAGTCATTCCTTAAGAAGCTGAAAGAAAAATTCAAAAAAATTCTTTGAGGTAAAGTTGGCTGAGATGACAGAAAAAAAGATATATTAAGATTAGTGATAATGCACAGAAAAAAAATAATTATTTATTACTATAAACAATAGAAAATGTTAATATCCTACATTTTATGAAATAAATCTTATAAGCTTTCACATGAAAAGCTTCAATATGATCAAGAATATTTAATTGTATTTATTTACTCTGCCTGAATATGTTATATCTTAGAACTTGGAAAACAAAATACTTGAAAAAAGATTTTAAATAGCTAACAACATATTGATGTAGTCATGGAATGGAAAATCAAGACTTTTACCATTCTGAATCTTTCTGAAAATATTAGACCTTTAAGTTTGACCTTCTGAAAGAAATTGAAGATGACCTTGGAACGTGGAAACATTTCCCATGTTCATGGACAGGCAAAATTAGTATTATCAAAATGGCCATACTACCAAAAGTGCTATACAGTTTAAGTGCAATCCCCATCAAAATGTCAATAATATTCTTCTCAGAACTAGAAAAAACAGTCTTAAAATTCATATGGAAGAATAAAAGGCCTAGAATAGTTAAAGCAATCCTGAGCAAGAAGAGCAATGTTGGAGGCCTCATAAGACTTAATCTCAAATTACACTACAAAGCTATAGTAATACCACCACTATGGTCTTGGCATCAACACAGACATGAAGAAAATGGAATGGCAAAGACACAGAAAAAAAAAAACCCACAGAAATATAGCAACCTGGTACCTGACAAAGGAGCCACAAATATATGTTGGGAAAAGAAAAGATGATCTTTTAACAAATGGTGCTGGAAAAACTGGGTATCTGTATGTAGAAAAATGAAACTGAATCCCTACCTCTGACCCTGAACAAAAGTCAACATGAAGTGGATCAAAAACTTAGGGATTAGATCAGAAGAAGTGAAAATGCTAAAAGAGAACATAGGGTCAAAACTCTAATACATTGGTCCAGGCACTGACTGCAAATTAAAAAGCTTCGGCACAGCAAAGGAAACAAGTAAGAGCACAAAGAAAGAACCCACAGAATGAAAGAGAATCTTTGCCAGTTACTCTTCAGACAGAGGACTAATATCTAAAATATATAAAGAACTCAAAACTGCGGGGGTTACAGTCCATCCCGAACCAGCGGGTCGAAGAGGCACCCCTGCATTCACCTAGCAGTGGAAGTCAGGAAGAGTTGGAGTCGACTGGCCGCCGGTTCCCAGCCCTCTGCGCAGGACAATGAGATGCACCAGGGAGACAAGTCAAAGCAAGTACTCCTTTAATTGCAGAACAAGCATTCAACTTATAGGGCCCTTTGGCCAATCAGAGACAATGCACGTAGTCAGCAGCTGTCCACGTGGCAAGGCACACAAGCTCCCTGAATTCTGTCCATGAGCTGATCACGTTCACGGAACCAACAGTAAACCAATCACATAGTCCTTCCTTCCTCCGTGCCCTTCCCGTTTACACACTTTTCACAATGGCTAGTCTCCATCTTAAGGGCGTAGCATGGAGCTACCTCCCCACAAAAACAACACAACAAAATTTAACACATGCATACAAAACCAATATGATTCAAATAAGCCAATCAATAAAAAGCAAATTAATTAAAAAATATTTCTCAAAAGGGAAAATATAAAATGACCAGCAGATATGTGAAAAATGTTGAACATCCTTAGCAATAAGGGAAATGAAATCCAAAGGAAATTGTGATTTTATCTCACTCCAGCAAGAATCACAGTTATCAAGAATTAAAATAATAATAAATGCTGGTGAGAATAAAGGGGAAAAGATACATTTATATATTGTTGGTGGGATTAGAAATTAGTACAATAAACTTGGAAACCATGTGGAGATTCCTCAAAAGACTAAGAATGAAACCACCATGTGACCTGGCTTTCCCACTTCTTGTTATTAATCAGAAAGTACTAAAATCACCATACTAAGTGATACATGCATACGAGGTTTATAGCAACACAATTCACAATAGCCACATTATGGAACCAACCCAGGTACCTGTCAACAGATGAAGGAATATTGAAAATGTGGTGTATATACATACTGGAGGTTTTCTCAGTCATAAAGAATGGAATTCTGACATCTTCTGGTAAATGAATGGAACTACAGACCACGAAATAAATTAAAATTTAACTCAAAAAATTAAATATTTTCTCTCATATGCAGAAGGTAGAGAAGAATAAGAATTTAAAAAGGAAAAGGGATCCTAGGAAAATTAAAGGGCAACCGTGGAGCAGATAAAGGGAACTGAAAGGGAGGGAAAAGGGGTGGAAAAGTGGATGAACCGTGAATGAAACTGATCAAATTGTGCCATGTGCATGTATGAATACATCACAAAGAAAGCCATATTTATCTATTAGGTATGAATTACAAAAGAAAAAACAAAGAAAACCAATAGATGAAGGGAAATTGGGGGAGGAAGGAAGGGAGAGAAAGTGGAAGTAATGGGGATTGAACCCAGGGATGCTTAACCGCTGGTCTACATCCCCAGTCTTTTAAAATATTTTTTATTTAGAGGCAGGATCTTGCTAAGTTGCGTGGAGCCTGGCTAAGTTGCTGAGGCTGGGTTTGAACTTGACATTCCCCTGCCTCGGCTCCCCGTCCCACTGGATTTCAGTGTCACTGCACCTGGCTAAGTAATGGGGATTGTAATGGAGCAAATTACATTACATGCTATAAGTATGGCAAAATGAACTCCAGTATATCTGTAACTATAAAACACTAATAAAATATTTTAAAAAGTTTGACCTTCTTGCATATACATAAATAACAAACAAAATACTTGTTTTTTATAAAAGCAAAAAGCAAAAGGTAAATGGTAAATGCTACATACACTACCATTTATGAGAAAAACAGATACGACTTGTAAACCTGTAGCTAAAAGAAGGATATAGGAGTCCACACTTTCCAACATCAACCCTCTGATTCTGTTAAGTTCCCGATATGGGGGATGCATGAATGAGCACCAAGAAGTAGGTTGTAGTGCAAAAGTTATTGACAATGTAGGTACATATAAAAGTTGTTTTTATTATGAATATGCTTTTCATGTCCATGCTGCTTTGATCAAATCCACAAATATGTATTTAATCATCCTGTTTTTTCCCAGATGCTCTGTCTAATTCTGAGATGCAAATATAAACATAATGCTCACATTTTTATGTTTTGTTTATGAAAAGATTCAAAATTCAAAAAGAAGAAAAACAAAATCTCCCTTTCACCACTCTCCCATTTTTGTTTTAGGATCCTTCCAGGTGACCAAAGATTCAAAAGCTTTAGTGTATCTGCAAATCACATGAAAAGTTTCTAAATGTTCAGGTCACTATATTTATGCTCAGATATTATAATTTTATATATTTAAAGGGGGCCCTGTTACTTCCATTTTAGAGAATCGTTTCTAGCGGTCCTAATGCTAATGCCATCAGGAAATAATTTGAAGATTAGTGCAACCACTCTGGTAAAACAATATGCAGATTCTGCAAAAAAGTAAGAATGGAAAAACCATATGTCCCACCTATCCCAATCCTTAGTGTTTGTCCAAAAGAACTAAAATCAGCATACTATAATGATACAGCCATATCAATGTTGATAGCAGGACAATTCACAATAGCCAAGTTATTGAACCAGCCTAGATGCCTGTCAAAAGATTAATGGATTAAGAAAACGTGACAATGGAGTTTTACTGAGCCATAAAGAAGAATGAAATTATGACATTAGCCAGTATATGGATGAAAATGGAGAACATCATGTTAAGTGAAAATTAGCCAGACTCAGAAAATCAACAGTGAATGTTTTCTCATAAGCTTTCATCTTCCAGTAAAGCAAACTAAGGAGGAAAAGGGTGGGGCTTGGATATTATACAGATACAGGGAAGATCAGAGGAGCAGGGATCAAGAAGTGGGGAAGAAGAGCCGGGCATGGTGGCTCACCTCTGTAATCCCAGCACTTTGAGAGGCTGACAAAGGAGAATAGCGAGTTCAAAGCCAGCCTCAGCAATGGCGAGGTGCTAAGCAACTCAGTGAGATCCTGTCTCCACATAAAACACAAAATAGGGCTGGGGATGTGGCTCAGTGGTTGAGTACCCCTGAGTTCAACTCTCAGTACCAAAGAAAGAAGTGGGGAAGAGGGATATGAAAAGCAAGTAAATGCAGAATGAATTTGACAAAATTAGCTATAGGCATATATAAACATACCATAGTGAATTCCTCCTTTATTCATATTTACAAATTATCAATCAAAAATAAATTAAAAAACGAATGAAACAATACTAGTATAGTAGAAAAAGGAGAATAGGGGGAGAAAGGAGCAGAGGGAAATGGGGGTGGGCACCAGAGACTGAAATGGAGTAAATTAAAGTCCATACATGTAGGATTTTATAAAAATGAACCCAACTATTATGTATAATTATAATACATTAATAAAATAATTAATTTAAAAAGAATATAATTTGAGGAAAACTAGCTAGACCCAAGTTTTCACATAGAAATGTTTATTTCCCATGGAAATGCATGTTTATTTTCATAAAAGTTCAGGTAATCAAAGCCACTGGCTGCTCTGTACTCCTGTTGGATGTATTTTAAAAACATCTTTATTAACTTCATAGATATCTGTTGATACCCTATACTTAGAGCTGTCCCTAACACAATTAAAACCTTGGTAAGTGCCTTTCTGTGGACTTCAATATTGCTGACAGATGTGTGGAGATGTACAGAATATTGCTTAAAAATTTTGTTGATATAGATATACTCATTTGGCTCCTAATTTTCTTTTAATCTTCTGCTTCTTTGAAAGCAAAATAATTCTCTATTTCTACTTGTACCTCAGATATATATTACTCTATAATTCTATTTAAAAGAACAGCTTTCATGTTCAATTTTACTTTATTTCACATTATTTCATAGGTTGTTTGGCAGAAAACAAGTACACTGTAACTTGCTATCTATTCTTTATTTTCCTTCTCTTGGATTCCCCAAACCAGAAATGTTCTTTAGGGAAAAAATAACCAGTTTATTTTTATGATGCAATAACCAAACTCTGGAAGTTTCGGTTTTATCATCATTAAAAATATGTAAGTTCCGTCACCATCAAGACTGTAATCCATCATATGAGCACATTTCGTTTTGGAAAATAAATAAAGATTTCATTCAAATGATACCCTGTGCCTATCTCCTATTCTATAATTTCCTGGCTCCAAGCCTCAAATGGTTCTTTGTTATTTTTTTTTAAATTAATTTGTAACTTCATAAGTTACACATGGTCCCCAGCTTACCTTCCTGATCTTATCTATGTTTCTTTTGTGCTCAGAGAAAATGACCAACTTCCCTGGTTTGCTGCTCTCTAGTATTCCCTAAATATTTCTATCCCATAGTTTTGTTCATGTAGTTTCTTTTCTCTGGGACACACTACCTCCGGGTTTCTATACTTAACTCAATTCTATGTATCCCAGCGCATCATATCCTTTTTTTTAATGTTGTTTATCCCGATCTCTCTAAGCAAAGGCAAGGTTTAAAAATCTTTGAGCCCTAAAGCAAACCAGTTTTGTCTTTCTTATATTTTCTTAACCTGAGTTATATTAAGCTTCTAAAAAATACTAGTTTTATTTATCTCTAGATTGTAATTGTAAGGTCCTTAGGGGCTGGCACGGAGCCTTTCAACTTTATTTTCCTGAATTGCTGTGATATGATCCTTGGGCTGGCACCAATAATTTAATTTGAAAAAGTGGAAAATCTAAGGACATTTTCTTTCAGTGCTATTCATTCTGGATTCATTCTGGTAATCCTTTACCCTCATTAACTTTATGGGCCTCCTCAATGATTTATTTTCATCTTCTTTAACTTTATCCCCATTCACTCTGTACTCCTCTCCCTGAACTCTGTCTCCCAAGTCTCCACTTATTTTCTATCGACCCACTTCCCTCTCTTTTCTGTTAAACCTCATTCCTTTGTAAATAAACTGTATCCTGCCCAGTGTGGTGGTGCACACCTATAATCCCAGGGGCTCAGGAGGCTGAGGCAAGAGGATTGCAAGTTCACAGCCAGCCTAGCAAAAGGTAGGCACTAAACTCAGTAGACCCTGTCTCTAAATAAAATACGAAAAACAGAGTTGGGGATGTGGCTCAGTAGTTGAGTGCCCCTGAATTCAATCCCTGCTACCCCTCCAAAAAATAAATAAACTGTGTCCTTTTGTCTTTGATTTTGGTCTGCATAGTAGTTAAGAAAGTGGGCTCTGCCATCTATTGCCTCTGTAATCTTTGAAAGTTACTTCAACTGTCATTTCTTTACTTATCTGAAGCAAAAAAAAAATGTCTTAACAATAATAACTACCTCATATGGTCATCATGATAATAATATGCTAAATAAAACATTTCAAGCCCTGCCTATCACATACAATTGCTTAGTAGATGATTGCTATTTATTATTTTTGTTATGTTATTTTTATTTTGGAGAAACATCATCTCTCATTTTTATTCCTTGACCTTTTCAGCATAAACCTCCAGTCTCTTAATTCTCTCATTCTTTCCTGCACCTGTCTTGTGATCACTTCCTCTACCAGGCAAGAGGTGATGATCAAATGATAAGAATATCTTTCTTACAATGATCTTCAGATTCCTAATTCATCTTTCTGTTTTCAGTGCTTGGTGAATCTGAGGCTTTAGATCAATTTTTCCAATTAATTATTTCAACCCCACATATGGATTGTTAAGTACAGCTAGAGAAAAGTACACAATAGCAGCTATTGATATCATAGAAGCATGTGATCCCTGACTTCAATTGAACCCTCAATAGTATTAGATATTATTTATATATTTTTTTTGTCACCTCACTGTTCAACTTCCTTTAGCAGATATTTCAAATTTCCATCCCTCTTTTGAGGCCTTTGGCTCAATCTCCATTCTCTTTAGATAATCATTCTAAAATTAACAGGGAGAAAATGTCATTAGGCAGTAACTTTTTCAAGTCTGTTACTCCTCTGCATACACATTTGCCTTTACCAGTAGCCTCATGAAAAGCTGTACAATTTCACATTCAAGACCACTATTTTTCCCAATGCTTTTCATGCCATCTACTTTTAACTCCCACAAGGTGATCACTTATTCCTCTGCTTCCCTCTATTTTCAATACTTTCTACTGACAGGATTCCTTACTAGGGAAGGATCCTCCCCTAATATCTTTTAAAAAAAAGTCTGAATCCTTCTCACCTTGGGTTCAATCTTGAGCTTTTATCTTTTCTAGCCACTATCCTCAGTGAAGTTCTTTAAAGAAGCAGTACATAAATGCTGTCTTTATTTCTTGTTTCCATTCAAACCTTTGAAACCTAGCTTTTGTCCTCACCGTTCCACTGAAAATGTTTTCCCAAAGATGTGCAATAGCCTTTTATCTCCATAATCACATGGATACTTGGTAGTCTATATTAACCAACTGCTCCATTTCACATCATTGACCACATTTAATTTTTTTTCTAGCCTTGATTTTTGTGAATGTTTTATTCCTACACCCCTTCATCTATCTCCGTCAGTGATTCTTCTTTCTCTATATAACTTTTAAATAGCAGATGTTTATCAGGGTTTTGTTCTTTACCTGCTGTCTCTAGGTAGAATCACCACATTGATCTCTGAATCTCAAACTACCATTTGTATCCTTTCCCCAAATTTTATGTGGAAACACTAAATGTCTAGTTAACATTTCTCCTGAATGTTCCATAGCCATCTCACTTTAAACATGGCTAAACTGAATTCTATATATGTTCCTAATAGAGTTAAGTAAGCTCTAGGAAAGCAGGAACATAATTTGTTTCAACATTGCTAGGTCCTTAGCACCTAGCCAACTAGAGGATGAGGACAGAGTAGCTGCTCAGTAAATAAAAATTTGAATTAAAGGAATCTTTACACTCAGATCCAGTTTTCCTTTTGTATTATTTAATTTTGCCTAAGGATACTACTGTTCATATAATGGAAAAAAATTAAAAAGTATCCTGGATACTTATCAACTCCTCAGTCAACTGATCTGGTTTTGTTAACATGGTCACTTTTATAATCCATCTCCTCCTCTTTATCCTCATTTGTACTTGCCTGTTATAATCCCTCATTGCCTCTTGCCTGGTTTCTTTTAAATCCTTCTAATTGGTCTTCATCCTTCTAGTATTGTGGTCCTACAATCGGTCCTTAAGAACAAACAGTATTGTCCAATAGATATATAAGGCAAGTTACATATATCTATATGTATATATGTGTGTATGTATATATATTATATACATAATTTAGAGTTTTTAGTAGCTAACTTAGAAAAGACAAAAATAAATGACTACAATTAATTTTATTGAAGTATTTAATCTAATATATAAATATCATTTTAGCATGCAAAAAGTATTAAAATTATTGAGATTGTTTACACTTTTTAATACTAAGTCTTCAAAATCTGATGTAGTATTTTATGTTTATTTGTAGTACACATCAACTTGGAGTACCCATACTAGACAGGCAGCTGTAGAGTCTAATACCTCAATGCTTCAGGAGTCCATCATAATCTAGTATCCACCTTCTTTCCATCTACTTCTACTTTCTTTTCCAGAAAATGGATCCAGGATTTGTAGATGCTATTTGTTCTATCTGGAATTCTCTCTTGTATTTTTACCCATCCATGACTTTCCCAGTTTGAGGAGACCACCCCCTCTTTGTATCTCCATTGAACCTTACACACTCTTGTAGCAGTGATTACAATAAGTTGTCTTGATGTATTATATGTCCATCTTGCTGAACTATGAGCTCATCAAACACAGTGACTATGTTATAATCTTTTTTATCTATCATATAGTTCATTAAAAAATGCTGGTTAAACATAAGTTAATTATTTAATAGGCTAATAAGTGTTTATTGAACAAAATTGAAATCTATCACATTACATGGAGTCTTTTTACTATTAAAAATCACACATTGAAGGTAAAATAAAAACAAACATTTTTAAGAAGAAAGAAAAATGCTCAAAATTGTTTTCTATAAATTGTTTTCTATAGAATATATAATAAACATTTTATAAATGGTTTGACTTATAAATTGTTTTTAAAATAAAATATTGCATGTGCATCTTAACGTATGATATAATTTGGTACATAATATTTGTCACTTAGCAATAAAACTTTAGAATTTTACTGTATCAGTTCTGCTCCAAAATTCCTGCAGACCAGCAGGAGCTGCAGAGGGCCCAAATCTGCCCTCAGGAAACTGCATGGGTATCCAGCAAAAGGGAGACCAGGGACTGCTAACTCTAGCTACAGGGGAGCCCAAACTCAGGGTAAGAGTTGCCTGCAGAGATCCAGGCATGAAGAGGCCCCATCCAAGTGTGCTCTGGGCCCACCTCAGTTCCGCTCCAGAATTCCTGTGGTCAGGAAAGACAGAAGGCCCCAAACTGCCCTTAGGGAATTCCAGGGCTATCTAGCTGAAGGCAGACCAGAGCCTGCTAGCCTTCAGTGCCAGGGGAGCTCACACTCACTGTAAGGGTTGCACACAGACTCTCCTGCTTGTGATCCTTCCTAAGTGAGACCTGGGACAGCCTCCAGTTCTACTCCAGAGTTCTGTTCACCAGCAGGAGTCCAAGAGAAAGGCAAAACAGCCCTCAGGGGCCGCCTCAGGAGCCCAGACAAAGCCACTCCCACTTCCCTCTAGAGGTATCTGCCACCAACTTTAGTGACAGTAGTGCCCATCTGGGGACACTGGGGGAACAGAAGTATCTCCAAGGTGAGACACAGGTAATCGGGAGCGTCAATACAAGATTATAGGTTAGAAGCTGCAATACCTCAGATTGGTATTTCAAGAAAGGAAGATACACAATCAACATGAAAACACAAAAGAAGAAAGTGCCCCCAATAAACCTCAATACCACTGTAACAGAATCCATTGACAACACAGTTGATGAAATGTTAGAAAAAATTGAGAATGTACATAATTAAAATGATCAGCGAATTAAAGAATGACATAAGTGAGCAATTACAGGGAAAAATTGATCAATCCAACACAGAAATAGGAGAGCAAATAAAAGCAACCATTGATCATTCTAACAAAGAGATGAGAGCAATTACAAGTAGCAAAAGAGTACTTTAAGAAAGACCTAGAGATTGTGAAAAAAAAACCCACTCAGAAATTCTTGAAATGAAGAAAACAACAAACCAAATAAAAAACTCAATAGAAAGCACCACCAGCAGACTAGATCATCTGGAAGACAGAACCTCGGATAATGAAGACAAGATATACAGTCTTGAAAATAAACTTGACCATGCAGTGAAGATGGTAAAAAATCATGAATAGAACATACAAAAAATATGGGACAGAATCAAAAGACCAAATCTAATATTTATTGGGATAGAAGAAGGCACAGAATTTCAAACCAAATGAATGCACAATCTCTTCAATGAAATAATATCAGAAAATTTCCCAAATATGAAAAATAAAGTGGAAAATCAAATACAAGACACTTACAGGACACCAAATGTACAAAATTACAACAGATCTACACCAAGGCACATTACAATGAAAATGCACAGCATATAGAATAAGGATAGAATTTTAAACACCACAAAAGAGAGGAACCAGATTACATATAAGGGGAGACCAATCCAGATCTCAGCAGATTTTTCAACCCCGACCCTAAAAGCCAGGAGATCATGGAACAACATATCCCAATCCCTGAAAGAAAATGTTTGCCAACCAAGAATCCTATATCCAGAAAAATTGAGCTTCAGATTTGATGATGAAATAAAAATCATCCATGATAAACAGAAGTTAAAAGAATTTACAGCAAGAAAGCCTGCACTACACAGCATTTTTGGTAAAATATTCCATGAGGAGAAAATGATAACCAACAATAAAAATTTACAGAGAGGAACTACACTAAAGGGAAGATCATTCAAAAGAGAAAAAAAAAAATCAAGGTAAAAACCAAAAACAAACCAAAATGACCGGGAATACAAATCATATTTCAATAATAACCCTGAATGTAAATGGCTGAAATGCACCAATTAAAAGACATAGATTGACAGACTGGATTAAAAAAAAAAAGACCCAACAATATGCTGTCTTCAAGAGACTCATCTCACAGGATACATCCACAGACTGAAAGTGAAAGGGTGGGAAAAAACATATCACTCACATGGACCCTGCAAACAAGCAGGAGTTTCCATCCTCATATCAAATAAAGTGGACTTCAAACCAAAGATGGCGAAAAGAGATAAAGAACGTCATTTTTATACTTCTTAAAAGAATCATACATCAACAAGACATAAAAATCATAAATATCTATGCCCCAAATAATGGGGCTTCTATGTATATCAAACAAATCCTTCTCAAATACAAGAATCAAATAGACCACAACACAATAATACTTGGAGACTTTAACACAGCTCTCTCATCATTGGATAGATCTTCCAAACAAAAACTTAATAAAGAAACCATAGATCTCAATGAAACTATCAATAATTTAGACTTAACAGACATATATAGAGTGTTCCATCCATCAATGAGTGAATACACTTTTTCTCAGAAGCAAATGGATCCTTTTATAAAAGAGATCATATGTTGTATCACAAAGCCAGTCTTAGCAAATACAAAAAAAAAATAGAGATTCAACCCGCATCCTATCTGACCACAATGGAATAAAATTACAAATCAATGACAGATTAAAAACCAGAAACTACTCCATAATCTGGAAACTAAATAATATGCTATTGAAAGATGCATGGATAACAGAAGACATCAAGGAAGAGATAAAAAAATTCTTAGAAGCAAATGAAAACTCTGATACAATGTATCAAAATATCTGGGGTGCCATGAATGCAGTGCTAAGAGAAGAGTTCATAGCACTAAACACATTCATTAGAACAAGTAAAAGTCAACAAATGAATGAATTGACTCTTCATCTCAACGCCTTAGAAAAGGAAGAACAAATCAACACCAAAAGAAGTAGAAGACAGGAAATAATCAAAATTAGGGCTGAAATCAATGAAATTGAAAGAAACAATTCAAAAATTTGGCAAAAAAAAAATTGTTCCTTGAAAAAATAAACAAAATTGACAAACCCTTAGCCACCCTAACAAAAAGAAGGAGGGAGAAAACCCAAATTACTAAAATTTGTGATGAAAAAGGAAATATCATGACAGACGCTACTGAAATACAGAGGATAATTAGAAACTATTTTGAAAATTTATGCTCCAGTAAAAGAGAAAACCCTGAAGACACCAACAAATTTCTAGAGGCATATGACCTCCCAAAACTGAACCAAGAGGACATACACAACTTAAACAGATCAATTTCAAGCAAGAAAATAGAAAATGCCATCAAGAGCCTGCCAACCAAGAAAAGCCCAAGTCCAGATGGATTCTCAGCTGAGTTCTACAAGACCTTCAAAGAAGAATTAATACCAATACTCCTCAAACTATTTCATGAAATAGAAAAGGAGGGAACCCTTCCAAATTCATTCTATGATGCAAGTATCACCCTGATTCCAAAACCAGAGACACATCAAAGAAAGAAAACTTCAGACCAATATCCCTGATGAACATAGATGCAAAAATTCTCAATAAAATTCTAGCAAATTGCATACAAAAACATATCAAAAAAATAGTGCACCATGATCAAGTGGGGTTCATTCCAGGGATACAAGGTTGGTTCAGCATATGGAAATCAATTAATGTAATACATCACATCAATAGACATAAAGATAAGAGTCATATGATTTTATCAATTGATGCAGAGAAGGCATTTGACAAAATACAACCCTTTTAAGCTCAAAACACTAGAAAAACTTGGGATAGTAAGAACATACCTCAACTTTTTAAAAGCTATCTATGCTAAACCCAAGGCCAGCATCATCCTAAATGGAGAAAAATTTGAATCATTCCCTCTGAAAACGGAAACTAGACAGGGATGCCCACTTGCAACACTGCTATTCAACATAGTCCTTGAAACATTAGCCAGAGAAATTAGACAGATGAAAGAAATTAAAGGGATACGAATCGGAAAAGAAGAGCAAACTATCATTTGTGGATGGCATGATTCTATACTTACAGGATCCAAAAAATTTCTACCAGAAAACTTTTAGAATTAATAAATGAGTTCAGCAAAGTAGCAGGATATAAAATCAACAACCACAAATCAATTGCATTCCTACACATCAGTGATAAGCCCTCTGAAAGAGAAATAAGAAAAACTATCCCATTCACAATAGCCTCAAAAAATTAAAGTAAAATATTTGGTAATCAATTTAACAAAGAGGTGAAAGACCTCTACAATGCAACTACAAGACACTGAAGAAAGAAACTGAAGAAGACCTTAGAAGATGAAAAAATCTCCCATGCTCCTGGATAGGCAGAATCAATATTGTCAAAATGGCCATACTATTCAAAGTGCTATATAGATTCAATGCAATTCCAATTAAAATCCCAATGTCATTCCTTATAGAAATAGAAAAGGCAATCATGAAATTCATTTGGAAGAATAAGAGACCCAGAATAGCCAAAGCAATCCTTAGCAAGAAGAATGAAGCAGGAGGCATCACAATACCAAACCTTAAATTATACTACAAAGCTATAGTAACAAAAACAGCATAGAACTGGCACCAAATAGACATGTAGAACAATGGTATAGAACAGAAGACACAGAGACAAACCCAGTTAAATACAGTTATCTTACACTAGATAAAGGAGTCAAACCGGTACATTGGAGAAAAGATAGCCTCTTCTACAAATGGTGCTGGGAAAACTGGAAATCCATATGCAGCAAAATTAAACTAAACCCTCTCACCATGCACAAAATTCAACTCAAAGTGGATCAAGGACCTGGAAATCAGAGAAACTCAACACCTAATAGAAGAAAAAGTAGGCTCAAATCTTCATCATGTCGGCTTACATCCTTACTTCCTTAACAAGACTCCTATAGCACAAGAAGTAAAATCAAGAATCAACAAATGGCATGGATTTAAACTAATAATCTTCTTCTCAACAAAAGGAATAACCAATGAAGTGAACAGAGAGCTGACATTCTGGGAACAAATCATTGCCACACACACACCCAATAGAGCACTAATCTCTAGGATATATAAAGAACTCAAAAAACCTATCACCAAAAAAACTAACAACCCAATCAATAATTCGGCCAAAGAGTTGAACACAAATTTCACAGAAGATATACAATCAACAGACATATGAAAAAATGTTCAGCATCTGCAGCAATCAGAGAATTGCAAATCAAAACTACCCTAAGATTTCATCTCACGCCAGTCAGAATGGCAATTATCAAGAATACAAACAACAATAAGTGTTGGCGAGGTTGTGGGGAAAAAGGCACACTCATATATTGCTGGTGGAACTGCAAATTGGTACAACCAATCTGGAAAGCAGTATGGAGATTCCTTAGAAAACTTGAAATGGAACCACCATTTGACCCAGCTATCCCACTCCTTGGTCTATACCCAGAAGACTTAAAAACAGCACAATACAGTGACACAGCCACTTCAATGCTTATAGCAGCTCAATTCACAATAGCTAAACCAACCTAGATGCCCTTCAATAGATGAATGGATAAAGAAACTGTGGTATATATACACAATAGAATATTACTCAACAATGAGAGAATAAAATTATGTATTTGCAGGTAAATGGATGGAGTTGGAGAATATCATGCTAAGTGAAGTAAGCCAATCTCAGAAAACCAAATGCTGAATGTACTCATTGATAAGTGGATGCTGATCCATAATGTGGGGAAGGACATGGGAACAATGGAGGAACTCTGTTCACAGGGGTGTAAGGGGGGAGGGGGCATGGGGACAGTAAAGTGGAATGAGATGGACATCATAGCCCTAGCTTCATGTGTGACTGCATATATGATGTGATTCTACATCATGTACAACCAGAGAAATGAAAAGTTGTGCTCCATCTGTGTACTATGAATCAAAATGCATTATGCTATCATGTATGCCTAAATGGTATAAATAAATAAATAATAATAGAAAAAAACAAAGAAAAGAAATTAAAATATTAGCCAGGCATGGTGGCGCATGCCTATAATACCAGCACTTTGGGAAGCTGAGACAGGAATATCATGAGTTCAAAGACAGCCTCAGCAATGGTGAAGTGATGAACAATTCAGTAAGACCCTGTCTCTAAATAAAAAACAAAATAGGGTTGGGGATGTGGCTCAGTGGTCAAGTACCCCTGAGTTCAATCCCCAGTACAAAAAAAAATTAAAATAGTGTGTATGTAGTAGCTGAGTTAATCAGTAACTCATGTTAACTGTATCCAATGTTATTTCTCATCATTTTCCAACATTATATTTCCATGTTGTTATAGTACCTCTCAGATTTTCTGAATACCTGAGGACTATTCTTTCTATAGATGATTGCTGTCTCCATGTCTTCACTTAACTGAACTGTGCACATTTAGGAAGATCCATTTAAGTCCTCCATTCTTCACTGAAACTTCACAAAAAACAACACTTACTTTTAAAAAAATCCCAGAAGCCCTATATGCTGCAATGTTCATATGATTTATAATCTTAATCCAGGATTACCCTTACTCTGGAATATTAATTACAATCTGAAACCCAGAATTTTTATGATGTAACAAGAATAAACTGGCTTTCTATTCTTTAGATGTGGTGTTCTTTATGTTTTTCTATAATATTCAACTACATTAGAAGATAGGTTGATATTGTGTAAGGAGAATTAAATTGAAATAAAAGAATGTTTTTATGTTCTTAACATGGAATCTGATAAAAGCAATGAACACAATGACTTCAACCAGGACAAAAAATAGTTAGTACAGTATGTATTTTCTTTGCTTTGAAGGTTAAATTTTTAGAAATAATCCAGTTTGGACATCATATCATATTTTGAATGTTAATCTGCATGCTATTTTGTTGAAAAAGAAACAAATGGAAAAATGCTTCTAAATCTATCTCTGTACTTAAAATTCAGTCCTATTTCATGGGAGCTCTCCATATCTGTACACTTCAAACACTTTCACATATTTTATCTTCATAAACTTGATGTTTATTATAACTCTTTGAGATATATTTTTATAATATTAAAGAAATATGATATTTGGATTATTTAAATTATTTTATCTTTCCTTCTTTGCTCCAAGACTCTTACTTCTCTCTACTCCCTAAGATAAGCAGCTCTTCTTCTGGTTCTGTTACCTAACCTAGTCCTTACTACCTATGTGGATTTGTTCTTTCTTGTCCTGAATTTCTCCTCACCTCCCCACAATTCAGGTAATTTCACTGTCCACTTAATATGTTCATTTTTCTTCATGTTCAATTAAAATCCACCATCTCCTTGAAGACTGCCATTGCTGATGAAGTTCCCAATGTTATTTTTCCCTGTCAAATTTCACTTGATATAATTCAATCTCAAATTACATACGACTTGGTGAGAGTAGGCTGGAATGGAACACAGTGGTGCTTTACCACTCCCCAGTCCTTTTTATTAAGTATTTTGACTTAGGGGCTTGATACGTTCCTTAGTGTATCACTAAATTTTTGAGGCTGGTCGTGAACTTTCTGTCCTCCTGTCTCAGCTTCTGGAGTTACAGGCATGAACAAACGCACCTGTCTCAAGTTACATAGTATTTTGATTATTCTCCATTTTTCCAGACTTTTTTTCACATCTTCAAAAATAAAATGTAAATTTTTCAAGAGAAGAAGTAATGGCTTACAACTTTCTTGTTTAGCTAACATAGTAGGTGTCCTGTATTAGATGCTGAGTGTAGATTTCTTAATGCATCCTTTTCAATCATCTCCTTGAGATAATTATACCCTAGGGAAAATGATTAAACTGTTTTCTTAATTCTCACAAAAGGGCACATAATTAGGGAAGTAAACTCAACACATAAGTTAGATTCATTAGTATGTTAGGGTTTGCTTATCTCTGGTTGAGATGGATGGTATGATGAACTGATCATCATCAATATCAAGATGAAAGTTTAGATTATAAAATGGTCTTTGGCAAGTTACTCTCATACATGCCAATAATCCCAAGCAAGCATCAGCAATTCAGCAAGAATGTCACAGAGTAAAAAATTAAGAGGGCAGGGGACTTAGTTAAGAGGTCAGGAGTAGAACACACTTGGGTTTAATCCTCAGTACAGCAAAAAAAAAAAAAAAAAAAAGAAAATCCTTGGCCATGACCATTATCTTTCACTAATAATAATATGTATGCAACTATCTGAATATAATGTTATAAAGACATTATGAAAATTAATTTAAGAAGAAACACTTAAAAGAATTTATATTAAATGCATAGATAAAGCTTTACAAAATACATAGGGAATAGGTGCTCACTGGTCTTTTTCTTAAACTTGTATTGAATGGTAACTAGAATAATTAATTTATACTAAATATTTTAGAGGTACATAATAAAAATTATTAAAAATTTTGACCTTCTAAATGACAAACATTTTACTGGAGCTAATACAGAACAATGACAAACATTTGCATTTTCTGCCTCACTTTGGTTGGAGGTAAGGATTTGCAATGTATTGGCCAAAAGGCAGTGGACAGAAGCCTAGACTGATTCACCAGTCTCCAATCATCTGAGGGTTAATCACAGAGAACATTATAAACATGGAAAAACTGTTCCACACTGAGAATATGAATTTATGTGGAGTTCTTTCAATTTAGAATGGAATCACTGCTTTGAAGGATGTCAAGTTTTTTCCTACATAGGTCCAGGCTGAGAGAGAAATCTGATATGTCTACACATCTCTTGGCGAAAGCAGAGGCAAAACACACAACTAGTTGTTACTAGTTACCACAAGGATGTAGTTGAGTTTTTATCCTTTATTAAGGAGAACTTAGAGCTCATGTCTAGGTTCCAGAGGGCAGGTATAATTTTTACCTGTGAAAACCATTTTATAATCTTTCTGTGGTTAAATGGAAGAGAAAAAAATGCTATCTCAAAGATGTATCTTATAAAGAAAGGAACCTAGAAGAAACAACGACTTTTAAACCAGAGAAATTAGCAAATATATGGACTACATAGTGATGGATGAGTAATAATTATTAATATATGATATTAATATGACTTTGGAGGAAATAATAGAAATAAATGAATTGAGAGCAAAATAAGACTTAAGTTACTAAAAAAATGAACATGAATAAAAAGCTAAGTAAGATAAAGTTGGAAAAAAGAGCTAAAATTTTTTATCACTTAAGGGGAATTTAGTTGGAAATATTGGAACAAATACGCTATTAGATGAAAAAGCTAAGAGAAACTTTTGGAAAAAGTCTTTGGTACATCTTTGAAGCAAGAAAACAATCAGTGAAATCAAGGATCTTCACTGGAGTACTGAATTGATAAAAACAAAAAGTTTATAAAGTCAAATCTGAGAGAGGATTGCTGGTAAAATATGGGGTATTACAATGGTAACATGAAGACTTCTGTGGGATGTGATGAATGATCAAATTTATGGTCATGGATTTTAACTGGTAATCTTATGAGGATGATGGAACAGTGTGAGAGGAACAGATGACTTTTAGAATAGCTAGCTGATTCAGAGCAAAATAATAACAAAATTATAGGTCATGATAGGGAAGGTGACAGCAGGACAGTAGGCAGTCACAGGAGGAGATTCTTAAAAGGGTTACTGAAGATTAGCTCAAGGACATTTGCACCTGCAACTGGTGAGGAATTCTTTTGAGGTTTAGAGAGTCAAGAAGAAGTAAAAAATTGGAGTAAAAACTCTGCCAATATTTTTGGGAATACTTATGAGTCTTCCTAATTTGGAAATGGTGTTGGGAGCATTTAAACACAAAAATTACATCCGATAGAAATGTTTAAGTTAGCAGCATGCTATCAAAATATTCCATCTCCTTCCACTTGGAAACAAGAATGCTTTAGGACCATACTGGGCAGCACCCTTAAGATCTTTGCACAATAACAGTTTGTTCACAGTCCAGTTAGCTGTACAGAATTATGAAAATATATTTCAAAAATTTAAATGAAATGGTGCATTACTTCCTGTATAGATCATCAGATCTGATTTCTTTTGTAAATATAAGTGAGGATCATTTGCAAAATTACAGAGTAAAATTTCCTGTCCAGACAGATGCTTTTTATATTTATAAAGTTTGAGTTCTTTTTTTTCCATTTTAACGTTCTGGGAGACTGGAAACTGACATGATTTTTCATATCAAGTTTAGTTTAACATATGGCTAAGAGCTCACTTAGGCTGTCTCCAAACTTTGCAGTTAACAGTTTCCAGCCTACACAGGAAACAGAGCTGTACTTCTGACTCATTCCCGTTACATGGGAAGACTGCAAAGAACAGCCTAAAGTTAAAGCACAAAAATCATGTTTATACAAAGTGCAGCATTTAATTTAAACCACAGTAGCATAGGAAAGGTCCGTTGATGATTCAATTCCATTTTTAGTTGTACTAGCAAAATATTTCAAATGCATATCAGTAACCAAGTAGCTGTTAAGTCTATTCTTCGGCTTTTAGATCAGCAACTAGAGAGTTCTGAATCTGGATATTGCCTTTTCTAAGAGGTTGATTCAGTAATCAGCTTGCACATGTAAGTCTTCTACTGGATTTTCATATATTATAAAATAAAACAATGAAACACTTTATCTACGGACAATCCTTGAAGGAGAGAGCTAGGGTGCCTTTGTGCAAAAATAATTTTGTGTTTCATTCCTTCTATTCTATTAAGTACATATAAAATTTTGTTGTAAAATAGTTCAGTACTGCCTTACAGCTCTGTTTTACTGAGTTCCTGGGCTGATTTTAAAAGTATTCATACACACACACACACACACACACACACACACACACTCTCATTTATATATACACACACATATATGTATATCCATGTGTATATGAATACATTTATATATAAATACATACATATATTTATATATTGCTTTCATGAGCTTTCCCTCTGCTGTTTTTCTGGCTTTCTTTCTCTCCTTTCCTTTATGTTCTAATGTTTTTATTGAATACATCCTTTAGAATGATAAAATACTGTGAGAAGTATGGCTAAATTGTGTTAAAAAATAAAGCTATTTAAAGCTTTCTGTGTGGGCCATGAATACATCAAAGCAGTGACAGAGGAAATAGTGCAGAACTTTTCTTGGTCAAGAAAAGTTATTTCTTTGAACCTCAGTTTCCTCATTTGTAAAATGCCTCACAAAATTGCTGTTAACTTCAAATAAATTAATATATAAAAATATCTCATAGTTATTGTGAGAATTAAATAAGGTCATTATAATAGCATATGGCACATTGCCTGGCTCCCTTGGTCTCCTCCTCTCTCTTCTCAAGAGGGCTTTCTTGTTGTTTTTTCTTTTTTGGTTTTGTTTTGTTGTTTTTGCTCTTGGCTACAGTTTATATAGTTATTACAGGGAGAAAGGAAATTATAGTCAAAATATTACTATTAGTATTTACCTCTTCTCCAGTGAATTTCTAGAAGTTATTAAAGTTTTTTTATTTAGCTGTAAATTTTTTTAAGTTTTTTTTAATAGTTGTACATGGACACAATATCTTTATTTTATTCATTTATTTTATGAGGTGCTGAGGATCAAATCCAGTGCCTTACACGTGCTAGGCAAGCATGCTACCAGTGAGCCACAACCCCAGCCCCAGTTATTCATGTTTTGAAATTTGAAGAAATTCAATACATACAAATTAACATAAAAATTATTATAGATAAAATATTAAAGGATTCAGTTAAACAGTACTTTTTGAGAATGTAAAGACTCCTAATTAGACAAGGTTAATCATTCTTGATAAGAACTTTTAAAATCAATGCTTTACCCTTCTTGTTATAAAACGTGAGGGAGACTCATTAAAGAAAACTTGTGAAATACAGAAAAGTAGAAAGAAAAAATCCAAATTTCAACATCCAAAGATGAATATTTTAAAATTATTTTTATGTATAGTTTCTGAAACAAAATTTTGACTCTCTATGTAAAAGATATTTTATACATAATATTTCATAACTTATAAAACCAAATCATACATAAGTGTACATTTAAAAATCTGCATAATTATTCTATTCAGTGGATATAATTTATTTAAATGTTTTTCTTCAGTTGGATATTCAGTTTGTTTCCATTTTTTTCCATCACAATTAATACTTTTTTTCTGTATTTAATACTCTTTGCTTACGATAGATCCCTAGAAGTGGAATAATAGTATTCCAGAGTACAAAGTTTTCAAAGGTTTTTGCCAAGTGGAAATACAGGAATTCTAAAATCAAGGTTTGACTACAAAGGGTTCCTAGCCAAACCTTTCTGGCATTTTTCCTGTCTACTCTAGATGAATGCCTCAGCCTTTGTTTTGCTATAGACAGAGAATCTCACGTGGATGTTCTCTTTACTGATGCCAGGTGCAATGAGCACTTCAATGTCTCGATAATACTCTTTGAAACCTTGATTTTAATGTCTACCAAATATCTAATTTCTCATAATACCTTTATTTTATTGCAACATTACTGGCATTTTATAAAAGGTAGCATGACAGCACAGTATAACTCAGCAGGAGAACTGAGGTAAGTATGCCCTTCCTTTGTCCTGCCAGGACCTACTCTGCTCACTAGTGAGCTGGCTGGCTGCAAGATCCTTATACTCAGTATTGACCAACAAGCCTACTTAACACAGGGTTTGTTGATTTACAAAGAAAAGGTTTAACAAACCCATTTATCTTAGAAAACAGAAGGCCCAATTTCAATCATCCAGTTAACATGTAATTGGATTAACATGTCCCTTGAAAGCATATAACCTTCAGAAGGACCACCAGTCTGCTGAGATCCTTGACTAAAATGTGAGGAGTGAATACCCCACCAGCCCACAGCTGTTTCAGCCACCTGGTTTTAAAGCTTCAGTTACCACCTGAATCTAACCTCATGAAAAACTCCAACCCAGAATCACCCATTCCAGTCTTTCCCAAATTCTGACCTATGAAAACCATAAGCAACCACAAATAAGTTGAAAAAAGTACACACACACACAAATGGGTTCATTTATGAATTATTTTGTTCCATTGGTCTATATATTTTTATAACAGAAACATTGCTTTAGTTACTGTAACTTTATAATATATTTTGAAGTTAGGAAGTGTGATGGCCTAGCTTTGTGGTCTCCCAAGATTGTTTCAGCTATTTTGAATCCTTTGTGTTTACAAATGAATTTTTAAATTATTTTATTTCTATCAAATGCTATTGAAATTTTAATAGAGATTGTATTGAGGATCCATAGATTACTTTAGGTAGTATGGACAGTTTAACAAAAGCCTCCAAATCAATACGTATGAAATACCTCCATTTTTTTTGGTGTCTTTAATTTTTTACAGTATTTTGCAGTTTTCTGTGTATGTGTCCTCCACTATCTTGCTTAAGCATTTTATTCTTTATACTATTGTAAATAAGATTGTTTTCTTAATTTTGTTTTGTGATGTGTTGTTGTTAGTACCTAGAAACAACTGATGTTTGTATGCTGATTTAATATCCTGCAATCTTATTAATTTTAATGGAGTTTTGTTTTTGTTTTATTTTTTTGGTTGATTCTTTACAATTTTCTACATATGAGATTATCACCTACAAATAGGGATCGCTTTATTCCTTTCTTTCCAATTTAGATTTCCTTTTTCTTGCCTAACTCATAACAGTACTATGTTGAAGAGAAATGGTGAAAGTGGATACCCTTCCCTTGTTCCTTATTTTAGAGAGAAATCACTTTTTCAACATAGAGAGTGATGTTAGCTGTGGGCTTTTTAAATAAGGCACTATGTTCAGATAATTTCTTTCTACTTCAAACTCTTGTTAAGAGTCTTTATCATGAAAATATGATGAATTTTTCCAAATGCTTCTGCTGTCTCTAGAAGATACAAAATCAAAGAATTGTTTTGTTTTGTTTTTTTATATTTTCTTCTGTTAGTGCAGTGTATCACATCAATTGAGTTTTCTATGTTGAACCATTCTTTTATCCTAAAGATAAATCCCACTTGGTCATGGTTTATGACCTTTAATTCATTGTTGTATTGGTTTGTTAGTATTTTAAAAGAATTTTTATATTTATGTTCTTCAGGAATATTGGTCTGCAGTTCCTTTTCTTGCAGTAAATTTGTCATAGTTTGGTATTAGGGTAATGCTGAGCTCATACATTCCATTTCAGACATTCAGAGTTTTTGGAGGGTAGAGTTTAGGAAAGACTGACATCAGTTGATTCTTCTTTAAATATTTGGTATAATTAATTAATTAATTATTAATCCGTAATTCTGTCTGGTCCTGAGGTGTTATTTTTAACACCAATTTGTTAGTGTATAGTTTCACATAGTAGTATCCAATTGTTAGTGTATAGAGGTATCCAACTTATTAGTGTATAGTTTTATATAGTAGTCAGTTAAAATCATTTTTATTTCAGTGGCCAGTTGTCAGTTCTAATTTTATTTATCTGAGTCTTCTCTGTTTTGTTCTTAATAGTGAAAGGTTTTTCAGCTTTGTTAATCTTTTCAAAACACCCAACTCTTTTTCATTATTTTTCTATTCTTTTTGTTTATTTCTGCTCTGATCTTTATTATTTGTCTTCTGTTATTCTTTTTCTTCTTCCTTAATGTTCATTGAGGTACAGCTAGGTTGTTTATTTGAGATCTTTCTTCTTTTCTTAGCGTAGGCATTTATTGTTGTCTTTCTCTTAATACTGCTTTAATGCACAACATAAATTTGCATGTGTCTGTTTTCATTTATTTCAATATATATACTAAACCTCCTTTGGTTTCTTCTTTGACCCACCAGTCTTTAAACAATGTTTTGTTTACTTCCATATGCTTTTGAATTTTCAAACTTTCCTTATGCTAAAGATTTCCTAGTTTCATTCTCTGTGGTTGGAATAGATGCCTGTAATAATTTTAATTGTAAAATACTTTTTTTGTGCCCTACTATGTGATAATATCATGTAAATGTGTACATTGTGAAAAATGTGTATTCTGAGTCTATCAAGTAAAATATTCTATATAAGAAAATTAGGTCCATTTGGTATATAAGTACCCAGGGATGCTTAACCACTGAGCCACATCCCCAGCCGTTTTTACACTTTATTTAGAGACAGGGTCCCACTAACTTGCTTAAGGCCTCACTAAGTTGCTGAGGCTGACTTTGAACTTGCGATACTCCTGCCTCAGACTCCCAAGCTGCTAGAATTACAGGCATGAGCCACCACACCCAGCTTTATTTGATTCTTGAAAAATATTTTCCAATTCTTCATTAAATTCACACTTTGCTCATACTTTTTCTTTTGCATTTGCTGAGCACCTTTATGATGGTTCATTTGAATTCTCAGGTAATTCATCTATCTTCATTTCATTAGGGTTGGTTTCTGGAAATTAATTCTGATCTTTTGATTGGGTCATGTTTTCCTGTTATGTCTATTATTTTGTGTTACCATGTTTACTTTTGAAAAAACAGCTACCTCTCAGTCTTCAAATAACTGCCTATGTATAAGGAAAAACTTTCACCATCTGAGTTAGAGATTCCAAGGGATTTTCAAACCTATTGTGTGGGGTGTCTTTTCTGACATTGTAAATTACCAATAAGGATTTTCTGATTTTTTTTTTCAGAAACATAGAATTCCTTGCTATCTCTGTTGTTTATCTACAGTAGTGTAGGTTTTCAGAAGCTGCTGCAAGCTACCTGACTTTCTTTTGTTCTTGGAGTCTCCCAGCTTCTATAGTATGTCAATTCCCATTAGAGTTCTGAAACAGGGAAGATAAAAGCCAATCCCTTGGGCATCTCACCAAGAAGTCTAAATATTGAATGCACAAAGCAATTTTTTTCCCTTCCCAGCGAAAAGCTGGTAATTGGGATTTTTTTCTGTTTTTTCGGTGCTGAGGTGGGATAGGGAGTAATATGATGAATCAGTGTATGCTTTTCCAGAACATCAGTTTTGCTCTCAGCAGACCCCAAGTTTTTGTCAGTTTTTTCCTTTCAGTTGTTGGAATAAGGCAAGATAGAAACCAGTTTCTAGAAAGCCTTCTCCAAAGTCTGAATGTTGAATACTTTCTCCAATCTTCTTTTTCCCTCTCTAGGAAGAAGCTGGGAGATGGGAGTTTTCTCTCAGTTGCTCTGTGCTGAGTCAAGTGGAAGGACTCTGGCAAATGAATGCCATGAATTTTCCTTCTGGCTTTCACAAGACTGGTTTTGTGCTCCCTTTGGGTCCAATAGCCTTTTAAAATTTTTTCTGGATTTCTCACAAAGGGAACTAGTCCATTTATTGATGAGTTGGTAACTCCAAGCGAGTAAGGAGGATATGAGACTTCCTATTCCAGCATCTTGTTGAAGTCACCTTATTTTTAGCTTTATAATAAATCCCATCAGGAGTTGCATAACATCAGTTTATATTGTTGAATTAGTCCACTACTAGTGATACTAAGTTTGACCAGTTAGTTAAAGGAGAAACTGCCAGATTTCCCCATTATAAAGGATCAGTTTTCTTTTTGTAATTGGTAAGTAACCTGCAGAATAAAACTTTAAGAAAATGTAAATATATTGTTTCCCAACAATCTTTCTTGCAATAGTTTTTTGCAATAATTAAAGATTTTCATCTGAATCAGCTGTTTTTATTGGTATTTGCAGAAAGGTGATTTTCTAATTAAATAATTTCTTTATTTAATTAAATAATGTATTAACTGATATTCTCTGTAGAAGAACTTCTCTCCTTCTCTCAAACCTTTCTGATGTTCAATATCAGTTACTAAGAGCATTTTAAAGTTGATTTGGGTCTTAACACAACCCTCTTAGTCTTCAAGGGTTTCCTTTCTGGTACAAGGTGCTCCAGAATCAATTTTTACTTTTCATTTACACAACTTGGAATCAGGTTTCATTAGTATTGGGAAGAAATAACATTTAGGAATTAAAATCTAAGGATGAACTGAGCTCCTTGCTATTAGTTATCATTGATTCTAGGCATCTTTAGTAGATAGAATTAGGAAACCTTGTTCCTACTTATCTCTCCATTTCAAATCCAAATACTACTATTCTCTCTTATTAATTTCTTGTCCATTTTTGTATTATTTGAATTATAGTGAAAACTCGGTTTCCCACAACACTGATATACTCATTATTTTCTCTGATGATACATGAAAAATGTATCATAAACACAACAAAAATAATAAAATTTACTAATAAAGGTTAAAAGTCTATGCATATGACTACATACATGTAGTCAGAATATTGTGTTTAAAATTGTAATTATTTTCTGTAATGAATCAAATGGATATAAAATTGTGTAATATGTCAAATGGGTCATTTTGTAATGAATCAAATGGATATAAAATTGTGTAATATGTCAAATGGGTCATTTTGTTCATTTGTTTTCCTTTTTCAAGTTAACATTTTCCCCTCTCATCCTTTTTCAGTTACTAGTTTATATAAAATATTGAATGTTTCAAAATCAAAGTTATACTCAAATGTAATGATACTCCTACTCATCTTCCCATTTTCTTGCCTTTGGTAAATATTTTATTGTTTTTCTTTTGGAGGGGGTGTATCCTTCCAATATCACTGTATCCCTTTCATACAACTTGGCAAATATTAACATATCCAAATGGAACATATTTTTTTATTTAATAGTTTGTGAAATCACAGTGAATTCATCTCTCCCTCATCATTCTTCTCTATTTTGTTTTTACTTTTGTGGTGTTGAGAATTGAACCTAATCCTTATCTTGTTTTCATTTGCGTAATACTCTCTTTTAGGACTGTACCACAGATTACTTAACAAATCTCTTCTGGATAGATATTCAAAGTGTTCTCATTATTTGAAGTAAAATCAATTTGGTAATTAATACTTTTTAAAAAATTGATTTACATTCTAATCATGTGTAAAAATACATGTTATGTCTAAAACAATATAGATTTTATGGCAATTCTTTCTTCAAAGTGGAATCTTAAAAGTAGAATTGCTATTCCAAAGATTAAATTCATCATAGATTTGTTAGCTGTTGCTTAATTTTTCATGTTGGGAATTACACCATTTTGCACATCTACTAAGATGAAAGAGTACCTCTTTTTCCATATTTGTGCTGACAGAATATTTTATCAGTTTTTTGAATTTTTGACAATCTGATATATTTAAAAAATGGTACTTCAGTGTAGTTTCACTTTGCATTTTGGTTACTGTAAGTGCAATTGAGAATTTTTTTACAAATTTAATGGTATATAAAAGGTCTCCTAGATGACGTGTTGGGAGAGAATAAAAATCTAGTCCTACATAATTCTTGGGTCAAGAGAGTTCTTGACTCATTTAGGTACTTCTAAGGTGAAATTTTTTTTTTAATGCAAAAGATGGGGATACATGCGGGTATTGAATTTACCACATTATAATTTATTGAGAACCTAATGTGTACCCCAAATTTTGTAAATATAGATTAAAACATGACATAAATTTTATTTTATCGGAAAACTCCCCAAGGATTGGAAGATAAAGATAATTGATTATAGTACTGTGCTATGAGAATACAGCAGAGAAAAACTAGAAGTCAATTGACTGGAAGGTTGAGAAAAATCTCTATGTACAGGTGACACATGAGCTCAAATATTCAAGAAATCATTCCAATGTGAGGTGATAGCACTTGAAGACATGGAATAAAATACACAGTGAATGAAAGGTATACATAGGAGATTATTTAAAAGAAGATTCCAGAGAAGTCAGAAGGAGCCAGATTTGAATTTTTGTTTTGTTTTTACAAGTGAAGGGCTTTTCTGTTTATCCTAACAGTTATGTGAAACTATCAGAGGACTGAACAAGGAATAACAATATTGATTTCTTGGGTCAGTTGAACAATTTATCCCTGAATTGCAGGTCATATTTCTAGAGAGGAAAGTTGGGTTTTTGATATTCTAGATATGATCCAGCTATTTGTTTTTTGCAAATTATTGGTGAACATTCTGTCCAAATGTTGCCTATTTTGCAGCATGTTGTTTAGCCCGATTTTACTATTCACTCTGCTTTTTCTCAGTGAAAAGGCTGACACTTCCAACTATTTATACTTTTCCCAGTACCAGATAATTAAGTTACAAAAAGAGGTAATGTGCATCACATCAAGGGCAATTTAACCAGGAGTGTAGAAGGAGTATATTGGGGTGATAGAAGCACTGAACTAAGGGTAAGGAATGATGGGATTCTCATCAGAATGTTACCGAGGTGACTTTGAGCATGCCAGATCATCTTTTCTAGTTACTCACTAAAATCAGGATATGAAATAGATAATATTTCTGTTCCTTTCTAGCTTTAACAGTCCATTATTCCATCTCAAATTAATTCACTATCACTTGTGAGAATCTATTAAAGACTTAGGGCCACTTAACATTTTTGAGCTTCAAATTTCATATACTTGAAAGCAGGTAATCTGCCAGAGTGAAGTTTTATCAAAAAAGTCTTCTTATTGTTCACATTTGGATATGCCATAAATTAGGTCACACCCTCAAGCAACTCTTTAAGCATTCAGTTGATCATTTAAAAATCATTTAATGACCTCTTAATGCATTCAAAACACTGAGTTAGTAGTGCAAAGCACAAAGGATAAGACACATAATTTTTTCTTATAATAATTCCTTCTCATATAGTAAAAAAGATGTATGCACAAACAACCACATTGTTAAGTAAGTGTGACACAAAATATGAGACAGAGAACTTGAACTAAATAAATGTTAATTCTATCTCTGATAAACTGATAACGCAAAATAATTCCATTTGAAATTGGCTGAAGACCACACTGTTCCCACAGGATTCAGATCTAGTCTATAAAGCAGCCACAATGCCTGCTCCTTTGCTGAAAGGATATCCTTTAGGCAGCCTTGCTCAGTCATAGATTAGAAAGGTTTGAGAAATTGCCAGAAAAGCCATTTCACAGCAGGCTAGGGCTGACACGTGCTGATCAAAAAAGGTGAGCTATCCTAGATAAATTGCTTAGCTTGAACATTTGCCTAAGAAACCACAAGAGGACGAGGCAGTCAGCAGTAAGAATTGAAACTGAATTCTGACACAGAGTACATCTGATGTAATCACACTGGGACATGTGTAAGATTAACTAAGGAGGTTGCAAGAGAACATAAATTATAAACAAGAAGCAATTTTAAGACAGAAGGAATATAAATACACATACAGGGGCATAAAGCATGCATTATGTTCATGTTAAAGTACTACGGCAAGATCAAGATCAGCAATCCTCATTGTCATGAGCCTGAGAGCTACCTTGGACTCAACACCTTTTATGTCCTGTGATACCTGAATATTCATCATTTTAGAGTCCCACACTGCCATTACTTGAGGTTATCTGTTTTAGTCTGTAGTCCTTAAACCAGAGAAACTCAACAAAATCAAGTCTCTATACAGGAAGACAACTAGAAGTGAAGAGTGCACAACAATATACAATTCATCCCCAGTCAACTCAAGAAACAGATTTTACTTACATTCTTGCTAGAGAACTTTCTTACTAGAACATACATTTCCTTTCCTTTAAGATTCAATGTTTATACCAGATCATTAGAAAAGCCAGTCTGTCTCCCTTAACAATAGTAGAGGTTGAATAAAAATTAGGTACAAGTATCACATTGGAATACTTTTGGAATTGAATGGTTTGGGAAACTAAGGACATATTCTCTGCTACCAGAAACTATTGCAAGGAGGCCAAAACCTCTGCAGGGTAATTTTTCCTGCACAGGAGGGTATAAGCCATCTTAAAAAAAAAAAAAATCTGAAATAGTGAAGAAATAAAAGACAAAGTCAGAATTATAGTTTTAAGGGAGCACCTGATAGATTCTTCCAGTCCTGGTAGGAGCTGGAACAGAACAATTAAAAAATGGCTCTGGTGGTTTATTTAAGGGGGTATATCAAAGGCAGGGCTAAGGTTCCAGGGCTGGAGTCTTGCTTCATGATGTCTTGCAGTCAACAGGTTGACTGGCATCTTGGCAGGCTACATCCATCTCTGAGAGGCTGTGTAGCTACAGCAGGTCATCCTATCTCTGGCGCTATGTGGGACCTAGAAGAGCTGAATAGGACTTACATGTAATATGGGTGATTGTACCAGCAGGATTACCATGGAAGTTCCCAAATACCAGAGTTTTCTATTCAATGAGCTTCCATGCCAATTTTGTCCACACATAGTCCATGATGGCTCTCAACAAGAAACATCCTAATAGCACTCACAATTAGAATTCATGATTAGGAGTGCTTTGGATGAGTCTGCAGAAGATGCTATGGAAACAAAATGAGGGGCTTATAAAACATAATAGAGAAGATTTCCTCAGGAAGGTGATCCTTAAACTAAATTTTAAAGGATGAATAGGAATTACTTCTATTTTAATTGTGGGTCACTTAAAAAATCATTGGTGTTCCTTCTTCCTTCTCCTTCTCCTCCTCCTTCTTCTTCTTTTGATTTGGAATCAAAAACTACCAGAAACTTCTTAAGCACTAAAGCACTAAAAGAATTAAATTAGAGTGGTTCATAGTCCTAATGCCCAATCACTAAAGGAGATATGAACATAACATGATTTTGTAGATAATAGATAAAAGGCCTTAAAGTCATAGGTAAAAAAAAGTTAGCATTTTAAGAGTATTTTAACTGAATCTTTGGTTTATAATTAGACATTTATTTAACTATTTTTGCCTGTGCATTACTGGATAAATTAAGAGAAAAGAGTCATATACTAGGTAACTCAAAAGAGAGCTGTATTTGTAAATAAACAGGTAAGTTAGGATTGTCAGGTTATTTCTGATGTATAAATCAAAATTATTTACACTTTATGGTCTGAAGGTTGATAAGCTTTCCAAAAGGCTAAATGCCACACTGTTCCAAATCATGTTGATTTTTTAACACATCTGCAGATTTTTTCCCAAATATGAGTTATTCATCTCTCATTTTCTAAGGGTTAATAGTGATATAGTCAATGAATAGGAGTAGGTGATAAAGAAAATGCCTGTAATTTAACTTACAGAACCTGTAAAATTAAAGTCATGAAAGTAATCTTTTAAATTTTATTGTTTATTTCTATCTTATCCAACTTTTATCTTGATAGAGTTTTTTTTTTCATACATTGGAGATAATTTGTATTTTTCATTTTGAACATTGCTAATGCCAGTGGCAAACCCATACATCTGATAAACTTGGCTTTACTTTTTATGTTAGTGATTTCCCTTCTAGAGGAAAATCACTAACTGCTTTTCCTTATACAGCTTACTTAAATTAGTTCTTCCTTCTCTGAACAACTTTGTAATACTTGCCTCAAGGGAAATATGTGCAGAATGGTTCATTGGGTACTGATATCATGGAGATGTGAAGGAGGAAAAGGAGTAATCAATTAAATAGGACTACTCTGTGATCTAGCAATGTAAAATGTAACATGGATGTAGGAATAATGACCATATTTTGCTTATCTAATTCATTTCCTTTGTACTTATAAAATACAAGTATTTTTGCTTATGTCTTAAATAGAAAAGAAAAAAAGATGTATTTGTTGACTATGTGAAAAATTAAAAAAAAAAATTGCCTCCAATATAAATAGGAGAGTTTTATAAGTGAAAAATCCTTCTTCAAAAATGCAAAAATCTCTAAATTCTCAAGTATTTTTATGTTTCTGCCAGAATCTCCTCATGTCACTGTTGCTTTTAGAATTAATGAGTCCCCATTTCTAAATGTGATCCCATTCACATTTTCAGTATTGTTTTAGAGCTGGAACTTCATGTTTCTTCAGCTGATAACTACCCAACCCCTATTCTGTCAGTGTAATTTTTACCTGCCCTGTTATTTTTCATTATTTGTTTGAAGAGTAACTCCAAACACTTACTGGGTTGAGTACCACAGTGAAGAAAAGTTCACCTCCTTGAATACTCTTATCCAGCTCTTTAGGACCTCCTGGATATTCTTTGTAGAAAATTGTATGAGTGAAAAGTCCACAGGTCTGTCTTGGAAGAACCTGAAGGAAAAATGACCAAGTAAAGAAAATACTGCATTCAACAAATTACTTTGCTGAAACTTTTTCTCATGAAAGATGATGTAAAAGCTGGTGTCATTAGTCAATTTTAATTTGTGTCTGGAAAAATTGTTCAAGCTCTGGGAAACACAAGATGATATTACTATAGAATGAATAGTGTAGGAACTTAAAAAAGAACATTTTAAAATTAGAATAGGTTTTGAATTATTCTAGCTGCTTTTCTACTTTAAGTATCAAAATCAGTACTTTCATTATGAAACCTAATATGTTTTAGCATATTGTTTTTTCTTTTTGTATTGAGGATTGAACCCAGGAGTGCCTAACCACTGAGATACATCCCCAGCCCTTGTTTGTATTTTATTTAGAAACAGGGTCTCACTGAGTTACTTAGGGCCTTGCTAAATTGCTGAGATTGGCTTTGAACTCACAATCCTCCTACCTCAGGCTCCCATGCCACTGGGATCACAGGTGTGCGCCACCACGCCTGGCATGTTTTAGCATCTTAAGAAATAAAAAAGTAATAATGAGAATTTACAGATATTGGAATTGCCTGTGCTGTGTTTTTAAAGTAGAACAAATATTTGAAACATAAATCAGTTCTAGAAAAGACTACTGCCTGCTGCCCAAAATTCTAGGTATGAAAACCAATAATTCCAAACATAAGAAAGAGTTTATTCATTTAGTTCACAACTTTTAGAAAGTACATAAACAAAATGATAAATGGTCACAACTTAAAAGGCTATTTTTTCCTTCTTTGTATATGAAAATCATTATTTCATCAATTATACACATTTGTGATGAAGACTTCAAATTTTTATAGATTTCCTGATAAAATATCAGTGAAATTATAAAATAAGTAAAGCTGTCACTGTACACTTGAAATGGTAGAAAATAAATGAATATATTTTGGAATGCTACAAATTTTATAGCATTTAACACAGTCAAGCTTTTTGCTTACTGTCCTAGGCAAGTAGATCTTCATTTTTATTGTCTTAACTCTTAAAGCAAATTTGATTCAGTATGTGCTTTCAAAATATTATCTGTTCAGGACTTTTCATATTTTGCAAAACTTTACAAATATACTAATTCTTCTGTTGTTGCTTTTTTAGTAGTTTAAATAAAAATAGCTTAAAGTTTAAATCACAGTCATCCTTTGATTTCAAAGCTTTATACACTGTCATAATACTAAGCACAAAATCAACATCACCAAAAAAGCACTTAAAATAGAAAATATGATTAAATTAAATATATTTCCTAATAATTCTTAAAAATATCATTTCCTGGATATTAAAAATACATAGATAAATATCTTTCTATATGAAGGTATCTTTATATAGGAAAATATAAAGATGTATATCTTTATATATAAAGTATATGAAGTATATATAAAGATATATATATATAATTTATTTAACAAATATTATTTAAACTGTATCCTAGTCCATGTGAGACAATAAAAAGACACATATTTTCTAGTCTTGAAGAATTTAAGATACATCAGAATAAGGAGAAATATTCAAAAGTTAAATAAGATGCCCATATGTGATTACATACCAAGTTGTGTTATATTTTACAAGGATGTGACTCTAAATCACTTTTAGGATTTCATTTGATTATTTTACTTGGAAAATTATAGAATGGAGCTGGGCGCGGTGGTAAGTCTGCAATCCCAGCACTTTGAGAGGGTGAAATAAGAGAATCGTGAGTTCAAAGCCAGCCTCAGCAATGGTGAGGCGCTAAGCAATGCAGTGAGACCCTGTCTCTAAATAAAAACACAAAACAGGGCTGGAGATGTAGCTCAGTGGTCAAGTATCCCCGAGTTCATTCCCTGGTAGCCCCCTTCAAAAAAGAAATTTACAGAATGCATACAGAGCTGTCCTTGAGACTTTATTGCTTACATAATTAAAACCTTATTGTTCAGATAATTCTATGCTAAATGGAGAAAGATGTATAAATATAAATAAATAAATAAATAAATAAATAAATAAAGTTTGTGAAGAGGTTTTACCCTGCAAGTAAGCGCTAGTCCTGATGAGAGTAGGAACATCACCATAAACCCTAGGAGAATTCAAGGACCACCACAAGAGGTTAAAAAGATAATTGGGAGTGTAATAAGGGTCAGAGTCCACTACTTTGATCCTTGAATGCAAAACACTGAAGATGTTTCTTGAAATAGCTCTCTTGTGCTAGAGAAGGAATTATTGATGGAATTTAGAGATCAATTACAAGTGGGGTTCTAGTGTGATGTTCAAAATGCAGAATGAATTGGGGATAGCAGAATTGATAGCTGGCTTGAAGGGAAGATAGAGAGTCTTTTGAGTTTCATTTGTGAGTGAATTATCAAAAAAAAAAAAAGTTTCCCTCATCTTATTTAGCAAAATGAGAGTCTGATCTAAGGTTCACTCCTCACTTCCTTGGGTTTTGCTTTTGTTTTTTTGTTTTGTTTTGTTTTGTTTTTTTACAGTATCTTACTATGAGGGCATATTGACTCTTACGGTCTCTACTGGTATTTTTATTTGGATGGTTCCTAGCAGTGTCCTGTCTCTCTTGTTGCATGATCAACTGCCTGCTGAACATTTCTCACTAGAAAACTCTCTACAAACCAAAATAGAGGGTTTCCATGCAAAAGTGGGACCACAGGGGTAGTTCTATCAAAACAGAAAATCTGTTAAAGGCTTTATTACCTGCAAGATTTGCACATTTGTAATACAGGTAAAATATGTTTTCATGAAAAAGAGAAAATGAACATTTCTCAAGGGACATATTCCAGCAACTTTTCTTGCAGTATTGAAACAGAAATAAAATGGAAC